>JXTC01000742.1:46014-63505 GCA_002914845.1 Trema orientale
CGCATGACTCTTAGCCATGCGCCGCCTCGTAGCATTTCCGAAACTGAAAAATCCATAACCAAATTGTTAACAATTTTTCTCAAAAAACTCCAACACAATTAAAAATCAAACAACTTTCTACGTATAGTTTTATCAAGAACATAAATCATAAATACATAGAAAATCAAGATCATGCTAGAATCATAATCAAAAACACATCACATGATCATAAACATAGCAACATCTAATCGCTAAATCATTCAAACTCATTGAATCTAACGATCATCATACATAGTAGAGCATAGTCATAAATACGAACAAGACCAAACATAACCACAGAGATCACTATGGAAATCAAAGATCATCAAACGTAAGAGAATAAACATGAACAAAATATGCTAGATCATTGAAAACCTTGGCTCTTGATACCAATTGCTGGTAATTCCGAAAAACAAATTTCCGAAAAATGATTTTTTACCGAAAAATGATTTCCACAGTTTTGTAAACAAATCAAGAACGCAGCGGAATATATATTTTAAAATTTTCTTGAAATTTTACAAAACAAAATAAATAGGATCGTTGATCTAACATAAATCAATTCACGGATCCTTGTTTAGATAAAACCTGGAAGTGCTCCACAACCATTGAGCCTTCCCGTCTATTCTCTGGAGCCCGTTAAATAATCCGGTATGTGGGCACCTTCTTGTTTCCCAACGAGAGATGAGCAGACAATCCGGAAGACGCTCTTCTTTCTCCTTAATTGCACGTCTACGACCATGAGTATCTCTCCCTCGGCGGTCATGAACGAACACAGAACTTCTCCTGCGGTGGCTCGTCACTCTCACTCTCTCTTTTTCTCTCTGTTTCATGCCAAGCACAGTTTCTGTGCTTGTAATAGGCGTGTAGCTCTTGTGTGCAGGCTTAGGAGAACTTTCTTCTTAAGTACTAGAGAGATGTAAACCCTAATGGGCTTATTGGGCTCAACTGACCATTCAATTAGTATTGGGCTATGTGTGAGCTAGACAGGGGACCTTATGGATCCAAATAGTCTAAGCTCCAATGGGCCAACTGCCCACAGGCATAATTAACTCTTAATTATGACTAGGCTCTGTCCATTAATATTGGGGCACTCTACTATAGGCCCAATATTGCACTCTTAGACTAAATATCATATATTTTCTGTGAAGCTAATTAACACTTTAATTAACTTGATCCATTTGGCATATACTATACCTGCAGATATACGCCCAATGCAATGCCGTACTAGTGAGGTGAAATTACCGTATTACCCCTCTAATACATATTTACCTTTGAGTTGCTATTTTTCATCTAATGGATAATAATTGACTACGGTGTTTGTAACTGCCCTTACAAACACAGTCAAATTCACAAAGTGAATACCTGGCGCCTGGTTTTTATTATCCAAGTCCTTGAAAAAACTCAAAGTGACATTATATGCATGGTATCCAAATCATGAAAGGCATTCTCGTCAATTCACAAATCATATCTTCCAAGATACTGGAGTTCCAACCATACAATCGGAACTAGTCCTTTAGTAAGTCAAAAAGATAAAACTCATGAAAGCAAGTCTGACAATCACTAGGATTAAGGTAATCTTGCAATAGTGCTAGATTAGTGAAAGATAGAATATTGAGTTACGGTACTTAACCTCAAATTCTATTTTCACTTGGTCCTGTTCAATGCACTTATAACTTTCTTATAATGCACTAGTGTTTCTATCCGAAGTCAGACACTTCGATGATTGGAGACTTCATCAATCTCGTTGAAATAGACAACACTACATTCTATGGCAAAATAAAGTATTCCATCTTTATTTACAGAATGTGAACTTTTAATTTAGACATAATGAAATAAAGAATTTAGTCTCCCACATGTGAACACTTCACACGATTAATTCTTTATTACTCATTATTAGTCATGGAAACTTTTAGACATTTGCATAATAGAAAATATAGACATCATATGTATATAATTGGGACATAATATGGAATTATTAACAATAAATAGATAACACTTAAATCCAATAAATATTGTTTAAAATGCCAAACAAAGAAACTGCTTTCTAGGGCATATTCCCAACAAAATTTGTATAGGATAGGAATATACCTATGCGATTAGTGCGACCTCTTTGAGAATGACTAAACTTAATGAATCTAGTCAATTTATGTTAGGAGTAACATATTAGCTTGTCTAGGTATTTTCACTTATGTCTTAGAAAGGAGTTTGTGAACATAATTGAATTCTCAGTTGGCAACTCTAGTGGATTAATTAATTTAAGAGAGAAACTGTGAAATAGCATGACAGGAGAATAGTTGGGGAATTAGTAAGCCTAGACATTTTTCTTATTACTTACTTTTATTTATTTTGCATGATAGTTTAGTTTTCTTAGTTTTATTTCTTCAAAATCTATATATTGTTTGTTTAGATAAAGTTAGGGTTGAGATAATTTTGATACTTAGCATTGAATTAGAAATCAATGTTCGTGGGTTCGATACTCTACTTCTATATCTATATTACTTGTGACTGTGTGCACTTACACAGGAGTATGTGATTTTATAGTTGCACATTTCAATCAACAGTTATTGATGTTGATCAGCTCCCTACTGTTGGGACTCGTTCTGATAATGTTGTTTAAGACATCCCGGCTTTTAGTGACCATCCCTTGGTCACGGACGGGGCAGCGGTTTCCACAAAAATTGAGGAGGAATTAGAGGTCCCTCCATTACATTTCATGTCCATAGATGATGTTCCTGAGGTTCCGATTGATGAATCTAAGAGTGATAGTCTTAACACTAGTGATATGTCTCCAACAAAAGTCTTCTCTTCCAAAGATGATGGTTGGCAAGAAGTAGAGTCGAAGAAGAAGAAAAAGAAAGCCTCTCAAGCTCAGGTGTCTTAGTCGGTTACTCGGTCTTCAAAGCCAATTGCTCGACGAGAATTATCTACTGGAATTGTAGGGGTATTGCAAACAAGAATACCCAAGTGGCGTTAAGAGATTTTTGTACTTGTTATCATCCGGAGATTTTATGTCTGGCCAAATCATTATGCTCTTTGGATGCAATTTTAGCTTCATTTTGGACTTCTTTGGGGTTGATTCTTTTCTGTTGTAATGTGGTGGACTTACCTACCTTTGGGTCTTACTTTCTCAGAGACTTTCAGCTCCAACTGTTATATGTGATCATCCACAACATGTTACTTTAGATGTTGTGGTGGGTTCTCTAGCAACTCATTTGTCTTCAGTTTATGGTGCCTTATCTACTTCCTCTATGAAAAACCTCTAGACTGCTCTTTTGGATTTGGCAGCCCCTGTTTGCAGTGCTATTAGGGATTCTAATGTAGTTTTGGGTTCTCATGAGACTACTGGTGTTTTCCATTCCACTTCTTGTTTTGATTTTGCTGCTTTTCTAGTTGTCCCTTCTCTTGTTGATTTCGACACTCGTATAAGCAAAGGAGGAAGAGGTTTGGTTCTATCTCGTTTGGGTAGGTCTTTATATTCTTCTGGTTTTGTTGATCTCTAGTCCAGTTTGACCTGGACTACACTATCCCGTTTGCATTCTGACCATCATTTTCTCCTTTTGATTGGTAAGACTGTTAGCACATCTTCACCTCGACTTTTCTGGTTGCAGAGCTTTTGGGTTGATGATCCTTCCTTTCTGGAGTTAAAGAAGCTCAAACTTCTAAAAAACTCTTTGCATTCTTAGAATTGGTTGACTTTTGGTAATCTTCCTGCTAAAGTTTCTGATGCTTTCGAGAAAGTTATCAGTATTCAAACTCGAATTCGAGTAGAAGGTTTTTCTGATGCTTTATGATGCTTTGTCTGCTTTAGATAATACTTTTAAACTTCAGGATATGTTTCTGCGTGATTAATGCAAAATTAAATGATTACAAGGGGGTGATCATAATACTTCGTTTTATCATTCCGTCTTTAAGTGACAAAAGGCTAATAAGTCTCTTGCCTCATTAATGATTGATAATGGGGTGGTTACTGTCTTGAATCAAATTGCAACACATGCTATAGATTACTACTCTTCTTTGTTTTCAGCTGCGACGTCCAATTGTGCAGATTTTTCCATTATTCATGATGAACATCTTTAGTTACTTTAGATGATAATCAAGCTTTAATTGGTCTCCCTTGAGATAAAGAAATTTGTGACACGGTGCTTGATTTAGATCCTAATTGTGCTCCAGGTCTAGATGGTTACACTAGAAGTTTTTTTCATACTCGTTGGCCAATGGTGGGTAGTGATTTTGTTCTTGTTATTCAGGAGTTTTTTTAAGTGAAAAAGATGTATCCGGGTGTAAACTCTAATTTTATGGTTCTCATTCCCAAGGTTGACAAAGCAAATAAAATTGAACAGTTCCGTCCTATAGCATTAGGTAATTTCTTCTTTAAAGTTATCACAAAGGTAATTGCTAATCGGCGGGGCCCTGTTTTGTGCTCGTATTATTTCTCCAAATCAGTTTAGTTTTATTCAAGGCAGACAGATTGGAGATTGCATTATGGGAACTTCTGATTGTTTTAACTGTTTAGGCAACAAGGCCTTCGATGGGCATGTTGCTTTAAAGGTTGACATCTGAAAAGCTTTTGACTCTATTTCATGGTCCCTTGTGCTTGAGGTACTGCACTCCTTTGGTTTTAATGATACTTTCATTTGTTTAAGAGCGCTCTGCTAGGGTTTCAGTTTTGACCAATTCTCGACTACTACAGTGTCTATTGCTATAGTCCGAACAACTACAGTGCCTATTGCTATAGTTGGTTTGCTATAGTTTGCTTCACTCTGGTCTGCTACAGTCTGCTAGGGTTTTAGTTTTGTCCTATTCTTAGCTGCTACAGTGTCAATTGCTACAATGACGATTGAGACAGTGCTGATAGCTACAGTCAGTTCTGCTACAGTGTCACTGTTATAGTCGGTCTGCTACAGTGTTGATCTGCTACAATGCCGATAGCTACAGTCAGTCCGCTACAGTTGCTAGGGTTTCAGTTTTTTCCAATTCTCGGCTGCTACAGTTCTTATTGCTACAATGTTGATTGCTAGAGTGTCGATCTACAAGGATTTCTTAGTTTTTGCCACTTTCTTGGTCATAGTATCTTGGAAGATTTGTTGTTTTCCTAAGATTAAGGGGGGTTTGGGCTTGAGGGATTTATCTACTCTTAATAAGGCCCTCTTGAAAACATTTTCTTGGAGGATCTTGACTATCGATTAGAGTTGTTTTCTTATCCCTTGGCTCATTTCTTTATGAGGAATGGTGATGTTCTTACGCAAAGAAATCTTCGATTTGGCAAAGACTTCGTTCTTTATGTATTGATTTATCTAATGAATCGTGATGGCCAGTTGGCAAACATTCTAAGGTTAAGTTTTGGATAGACAATTAGTTGGGCTCTCTATTAATTGATTTGGTTTCATCTAACTTAGATCGTGATCCTCCTTTAGATAGTGTGGTTGGAGATTTTATCACTGATACAGGTTGGGCTCTTCCTTCAAGCTGCTCCAGTAGATTTCCTGCTATTTCAGTTTTGATTATGGAGACAGTTTATTCAAATTATCCTAATGTTCGGTTTTGGAGTGGTTCTCTTGATGGTACTGTTTCTTGCTCAGTAGCATATTCTTCTCTTATTGATCATTCTTTGGCTCTCCTATGGGGCTATCAGATTTGGTCTTCATTCATACCTGCTTCTTGGTCCACTTTATTTTGGCGAGTTCTTTATGATAAACTACCTACTGCTGAATCTTTGATGACTCATAGATTTTAGCTTCCTTCATGTTGTTGTTTTTATAGAGCTTTGACAGAAAGTATTGCACATTTGTTTCTCACTTACCTTTTTGCTCGGCAACTTTGGTCAACCTTTTCGTCCATGTTTCGCCTTCAGGTTAGGTTGGATGGTACTGTTTTAGATCTTTGGACGCAAGTGCAAGGCTTTTCTTTGAGCCCTCAACTTAAATCGTTTGGCAGGTTGGTCTTATTTCTATTTTCTGGATCATTTAGCATCTTCAGAATTTGGCAATTTTTGAGGATAAGAAGCCTACATTTTCTGCAGCTTTAATTCTTTTAATGCGGTCCATTCAAGAGGTTGAATCTTTGATTTCTAGCACCATGTTTAACTTTGTGACTGAATTGTTGATTCTTAGGCAACTTTGATTCAAGGGTAGGCTAAGAAAGGCTCCCAACATTGTTGAGGTCATTTGGCGACCTCCTTATTATGGTTGGTTGAAAGTCAATACTGATGGTTCAGTTTTTGGTGCCCCGGTTATCTCAGGGAGCTCTGGTGTTTTTTGTACTCATAGAGGTTTTGTTGAAGGGTATTTTTCAATTCTGTTGGTGTGGGATATACTCTCGAGATAGAGCTAGCTGTTGTAATTCATGCTATAGAGTTTGCTTGGAGATACATTTGGAAGCGTGTATGGCTTGAGAGTGATTCTATTTATGTTGTCTTGCTTTTGATAGCTAGATCTCTTAAAGTTTTTATTCATTGGCGGGCAGCTTAGACCAAGATTCTTAATTACATTGCCAATATGGAGTTTGTGGTTTCTCATATTTTTTTGGAGGGTACACGAGTTACTTATCTTCTAGCTTCGAGAGCTCTGTCCATTGTTTGTCCTACTTGGTGATGGTCAGCTCTCTCTTTTATTTCTTCTCTAGTTTACGAGGATTGTATTGCAAAAGCGAGTTTTAGGTTTTGCTGATTTGTCTATTTGGTTTATACCTTGAGAGGTCAGGTTTATACCACCCTCTGACTTGGTATGTGTCTTTTTCGTTCTATTTTTATTAAATTTTTCCTTGCTCCGTCGAGGTTTACTTGTAAAAAGAAAAAAAAAACTCTAGTAGGGAGACGTTATAGTGAGTAAGATAACCTTTGCAGAAAACTTTGCTGATCCGTTTACAAAATCTTTGATAATCAAAGTGCTTGAGGATTACTTAGAATGAATGAGACTATGTACTATATTAAATCTACTTTAAAGGGCAAATCGAAGATTGTTGGGAATATACTCTAGAAAGCGGTTTCATTATTAGGCATTTTTAAAATTGTTTATTTGATTTAAGTGTTATCTATTTGGTGTTAATAAATTCTATATTATGTTCCTAGTATAATAGGGTTTACACCTCTTTAATACATAAGAGAAAATGTTCCCTATTCACTGTACAGTAGCCACACGCCCTGAAAAGCGACGTGGTAGGCCCTAATAACTGACAATCGCCTACCATATTGCTTTCTATACAAGAGATATTGTAGGTCACTATACCACGTTGCTTGTCCTACTATGTCACCCGTTTCCACGTCGCTTATGGAGCATCGTGAGTTTTCTACTACGTCACTCTATAAGTGACGTGGAAACCTATTTCTGTAGTAGTGCATAGATTGTAGAACCAGAATCAATTCATCATGTATTAAAACTAATTACGACCATACTAGATTCATATTAAACAAATGATACTGAAATACCTTTTTTTTCAAGCAATTTCTCAAATTTGGTGCAATTCTTCATCATGTGTCCCTTCTTTTTGCAGAAGAAACAATCAGATTCCTCCTTGATATTAGCTTGAGGTGGCGTTTTACCTGTCCCTATCTATTAGCTTGTGTTGCCAATAATGCACTTTCATCTAATTCCATTGTTAGCCTCCTTTTCTCTTAAGCACACATGATCATGAGTTAATTGATTGACTATTTATCCTTACATGTGTTGTATGGTCCATATTGTTGTAGAAGGGTGTTAAAGATATAGTGCACAAGGAAAAACTTAGACATCTCAACCTCATGAGTTTTCAATTGACGGGAATGTCCCTCACAATGGTGAGCCTTTCACAATGGTGAGCCTTAAAGATGAAAACTTCATAATCAAGGTGTTGGCAAGTGCAATACATGAAGTCTCAAACTGCTCATCAGTAGCCTTCAGTAATGTCTTAACATTGTTAAGATGAGCAGTTTTCAGTAATGCCTTAACATTGTCATGCTGATTGACAGAACCTACAAATACAAGTAGAAATTTTGGTCATTATAAATATCGTACTGAGACGATTAGATCACTCCCATTGTTCGAAAAGAGCCTTTTGAGCTGTAATGCTGGTTTCAGTATTAGTTGGTTTGTCTTTCCTTATAGCATAATCAACATCCATATACCCTAAGTGAATAAGAAATTGCTTATTCCAAACCTTCTAGTTATCATCTCTCAATTCGGAAATATCACATTTTATATCAGAATTATTCGCAAGTTGTATAACTGCATAAAAATCAAACATGCATGCCTATATTTTAAAATTCTGAGACTAACAAACATATATCATGTTTTATCAATGTAAATCATGTTTCAAAAATTATGAATCTAGTGACATAAAATTTGCATGTGGGCTAAAATTTTAACTAAATTACATCCATCTATAAGTTTATGATAAAACTATCAAATTATATTCCTTTTCCTAATACCTATGGGTTAATTAAGAAATATAATATGCTATTCTATCCTAATTAATCATATAAAATATAATAAAAATTCTTGTAGGATAAGATTTATTATATTAAAAATGATTTATTACAAAATTTATCTATATGTGATCCTTAACCATTTAATATATAATTTTACATAGTTAAAGATGCTATGGTTAATCTCAATTAATTAAAATTATATGGATCACTAGACATTTCATTTATTCACAAAAATTGTTTATGTAAATTGTACAAACAATAGGCAATATTTATAAAAAATATGAACAATATTCAATTTTATGTACGAAAATTATATTACAAAAATTCATGTAAATCAATAGAATTATACGTACATAATAATCATAATTGAAGCACATAAATATTCGAAATGAAATTTCCCAAATCTGGCAAAATATTTAATTCCACAAAATAATATTCATAAAATGCCAAATATATGAATTTTCATAAAAGCACCAAAATTAATGATTCTATCACAAAATATCAAAATCATAAAATTTTCACAACAAATAATTGTATATTAATTTCTAGAAAAAATTCATGAAAATGATTTTTTTTTCTTTTTTTAAATGTGGTGCCCATAAAACGTGTTGTTTTTCAGAAACGACACTATAAGTATTTGAAAAAATGACATGCTGTTTTTACCAAATAAGGGCTAAAACTTCCTTGAGAAAATAATATCTCGATTATTTTATTTCCTTATAAAGAACGTGTTGTTTTATCATATCGTACGACTGTAGGTTTCCATCCATTGAACGATATGTCGTTTTTATTTCCTCCAGAAAACATGTCGTTTTTCCAAATGACTACAGACACTCCCAGCCCTGAACGGCGTGTCATTTTTTCTGCAGGATAGCCAAAATGACATGTTGTTTTCCATTATCTTCTTTGCCCAGTTTCAGCTTCTCGACTCATTTTTCAACCTGATTAAGGTAGAAGTTCGATCCGACTCGATCTAAGCCTTTTGGATACCAAATTCGACGTTTCTAATCACATAAATGTTAGAAAACAAATTCCTAGTGATTTCAAACCTTACTTTTCATCAAAAAAATTAAAAATAACAAATCTGGATTTTGAAAAAATATTCAGTTATTTGAACAAAAAGTTTCATATTTTAAAATACTTTAAGGCAGAAGCTAAAAATACTCTGATACTAACCATAAGACTTAATTTACTGATCTAATCATGCTATAACAATCTAAACAACCTATTAGATCATATGGGGAATTAAAAAGACTGAAAACATTCCTTCGGCCATTGATGCTGCTTGTGTTAACCTGAATGGTGTATATGCTTCAGTGGGTTAAGATGATTTCACATCATTTATAATCTCGAAAATATGATGGTATACTTTTGCTGATAGGATATTATAGGCAACCATTTGCGAATGTCCGTATATACACTCTATCTATGACAAAGTGTCAAACAGTAATCCCTCTAATTATGGGATTCAGGGCAATCACTAGACAATTATTAGGAGATACTAATTTGATCCTAATCCGATAAGGTGGAAGTTATGGACCACTTAATAGCCATTTGATATTTGATACGTTCGCACTTAAAAATCGCATAACGAAAATGGAAAATATCTTACACCTCATTCTTTCTCTTCTCATTCTCGTGTCTCAGTAATCGAAGGTGTTGTGAAGATGTGTGTCTTTGTCATTGTTGCTTATGCTTGTTATAGGTGACATAACATACTCTTTTTATTACAAACATTATCATCACGAGACATTCTAGCTAATGTCATATCAGGCTGAATGAGTATTCATTATTCATTTGAAATACATGACATAGCTACCTAGTCTTTTTTGTTATATCCTATGCCATAAAAATTCTTTTATGAAGATAATACATGTCTATGATATCTACGACTTGGTGACATAAACCTAAATAGAATTGAAAGACTAGTAAAGGATGGTTCTTTAAGAGAACTAGCAGTTGGAACTCTGCCAGTCTGTTAATCTTGCTTCGAATAAAAGATGACCAAGAGATCTTTTTCTGAAAAGGTCAAAGGGCGAAAGAACCCCTTGAGCTTGTATATACGGATGTTTGTGGTCCATTAAATATACAAGCAAGAGGTGGTTATAAATATTTTTTCACTTGTATAGATGACTTTTCAAAATATGGTTATATTTATATAATGTCAAGGAAGTCTAAAGTGGTTGAAAAGTTTAAAGAATTCCTTACGAAAGCTGAAAAGTAATTGGGTAAGTCTTTAAAGACACTTCGATCAAATTGAGGTGGTGAGTACCTTGACACAGAATTTAAGGATCATTTAATTAAGAAGGGAATTGTGTCCCAACTCACCGCATCTGAAACTCCGCAATAACATGGTGTAGCAGAAAGAAGAAATTGCACATTGCTTGACATGATTAGGTCAATGCCGAGTTACTTGTCCTTACCATTATCATTTTGGGTATATTTGCTACAAACTGCGATGTACATTCTAAACATGGTTCCTTCCAAATTTGTGCCTAAAATACCTTTAGAGTTGTAGAATGGGCGGAAACCTAGTTTACATCACATCCTCATATGGGGGTGTCCAACACATGTACTGAAGGCAAAGACAGGAAAGCTGAAACCACATTCAGAAGTGTGCATATTTATTGGATATCACAAAGGGACAAGAGGAAGTTTTCTCTATAGTCCTCAAGATAAGAAAGTATTTGTATCGAAAAATGCTACTTTCCTTGAGCATGACTATATGATAAATTACGAACCTCGAAGTAAAATTATACTTAAAGAGTTGCTTAATGAACCAATCACAAGAGAATCGACAACAGTTGTTAAAAGTCAACAAAAAGATATTGGGATATTTGCCTTAAAAAGCAGATTTTCAATTTTACCCTTTTAGTGTAAACAACTTTCTTTTATATGCAATTATGATATTTGCTAGATTAAACTATCTCAGTTCAATAGTTTATTTATCTAAAAAAGATTCCATGACTTTATTTGTGTATAAAGAAACAAACATGATTAAGTATTAATTATGGAGAGACTTGTTTCTTTATCTAAGTCTAAATTAATTAGTTCACAATCTGTAAGTAAAGATGGAATACTTTATTTACTAAAGATTGTAGTGTTTGTCTATCTCAACAGGAATGATGCATCTCAAATCATTCAAGTGTCTGACTTCTGATAGAAATACTAGTATAATATAAATAAGTTATGTGTATTGAACAGGACTAGGTAATATAAAGAATTAGGGTGCCGTAACTCAATTCTTATATTTCCACAAACTAGCTCTTAGCATGTAAATCTTAATTCTTGATGTTTGACTAGACTTGCTTTCATGGGTTGTAACCTTTTGATTTGTTAAAAGACTAGCCTCTACGAAATTAGAGGCGAACTCTGACATATTAGAGGTTATGGCTTATGAATTGATGGGAATACTAAATATTTAAGGACACTATACATTAATGCTACTTTAAGGTCTTTCAAAATTTATGGAATAATTAAATCTAAGATCTTAGTATTCACTTTGTGAATTAGTTGATAATTTTGTCTAAATGGCCATTGAGAACAAATTTATCGACAACATTATTCCTTGATAGAAATATGGTAACTTAAAGATAAATATGTGTTGGAGGGGTATTATAGTAATTTCATTTATCCAACTACGGCATTGTATAAGGATTCTATGGGCCTGTTTGGCATAGCTTCCAAAGATCTTTTGAAGCCCAAAAGTTACTTTTGGGGGTGTTTGGATGAATTGTCAGAAGATCTTTTTTTAATTAGAAGATCTTTTTAATGAAGCATGGACCCACTAGCTTTTACAGGAAGATCTTTTGGAGCTTTTACTTCAGGAAGTAAAAGTTATCCCAAACAGGCCTTATATGTGGTATAGAATATGCTAAATGGATCGGTTAATCAAGGCTAGTTGATTAAATCTCTATAAAAGAATGACACTTAATCTAAGAGTGTAGTATTGAGTTTTTAGTGGAGTGTCCTCTTTATTAATAGTATTTATATAAATACCATAATAAGAGTTATTATGTATTTATCATACTATTGGAACTTAGATTATTTGGATCCATTAGCTCCCTTGTCTAACTCAACAAAGCTCATTAATTGGTAAGTGGTATTTGTGAAATTAATTTTATGAAACTTTGTAAAATAATGATTCTACACAGAAGTTTGTATTTTTATAAATAAATTTCATGAGTTGGACATATTTATAAAAATACACCTAAAGCCCAAATTGAAGAACAAGCACAATCGTAGTTGGACTGGGATTAGCATTTTTTGGCCCCATATATATAAGACATATGAGAGAAAAAACTATACAGTAACTCTAGGAGAGTCACACACATAACAGAGGGAGAGTGAAGAGAATTCGGCTAGGGCTGAGAAAGAGAGGAGAGAAAAGGTTTCCTACAATCTCACAGTCTCATCTCACGTCCCAGTGTTCCAAAGGATCAAGAAGGTGTTCTTGACCGTTCTCCAACAGAGGAATCAACTTGGTGCCCACTCGCCTCATCAACCAAGAGTAAGAGCATAGACAAGAAGATCTAGGATTGGAGATTTGATCACCATCAAGAAGGAGAACAAGGAGGAGCACGCTACAAGAGGTAAACCCTAATCTCATCTCTAGAGTTTATGTATCTAGATTTGATTTATATTATACATGATCCTATATATGATATATGCATGTTCTATGGTTATGAAAACTGTTTTCATGTAAAAATTTTAGAACCTAAATCCGCTAATTTTTCTGCTGCGTTCATGATGTGATCATGTATTTTCCATAGTTTGTATGCATATATGATTTTTCCTAAGTGTTAGATCCAAAATTTGCCAGCAGAAGAAACCACCACTCAACATCAGGAACCTTTGTCATCTTTACCACCTCGTCGTAATGGGAGGGCTAGGAGGCTACCTTCTTGCTATAAACAGGACAAAGAAGCACTAGTTGCTATATTTGACAGTAGTCAAGATGATCCATTGACATACAAGTATATAATGGAGGTTCTGACAAAGAGAAATTGCAAGAAGCTATGAAACTCGGAATGGAGTCCATATACTCCAATTTGGTCTAGGAACTTATAGATCTCCCTGAGGATGTAAGACCAATAGGGTGCAAATAGATCTATAAGAGAAAAAAGAGAGCTCATGGAAAAGTAGAGACTTACAAAGCCAGGCTTGTGGCAAAGGATTATATCCAATAAGATGGCGTTGATTATGAAAAAACTTTCTTGCCAATAGACATGCTTAATTCCATACGTATCTTTTTATCCATTGCTGATATTATTGATGGTTTAGAGGCCTAACATTTAGGACAAATTCATGCATGCATGCAAATATGGAAAACACATGATCACATCATGAACACAGCAGAAAAATTAGCGGATTTAGGTTTTAAAATTTCACATGAAAATAATTTTCATAACCATATAACATACATGCATCTAATACGTGATCATGTATAACATAAATCAAATCTAGATACATAAACCCTAGAGATGAGATTAGGATTTTTCTCTTGCAACGTGCTCCTCCTTGATCTCCTTATTGATGGTGATCAAATCTCCAACCCTTGATCTTCTTGTCTATGCTCTTACTCTTGGTTGATAAGGCGAGTGGGCACCAAGTTGTATCCTTCGTTCGAGAACAATCAAAAACACCTTCTTGATCTTTTAGAACACCGGGACTTGAGATGAGATTGTGAGATGATAGGAAACTTTTTCTCTCCTCTCTAGCCTAAGGTAGCCGAAATTCTCCTCTCTCTCCCTTGGTATGCGTGTGACACTATATGTGTTACTGTGCAGTTTTTTCTCTCATATATCTTATATATATAGGGCCTAAAACTGCTAACCCTAGTCCAACTAGGATTGGGCTTGTTCTCCAATTTGGGCTTTGGGTGTATTTTTATAAATATGTCCAACTCATGAAACTTATTTATAAAAATACCAACTTCTGTGTATAATCATTAATTTACACAGTTTCATAAAACTAATTTCACAAATACTACCAACCAATTAATGAGCTTTGTTGAGTTAGACAAGGGACCTAATGGATCCAAATAATCTAAGCTCCAATAATATGATAAATACATAATAATTTTTATTATAGTATTTATGTAAATACTATTAGTAAAGGAGACACTCCACTAAAGGCCCAATATTGCACTCTTAGATTAGATGTCGAGAAATTGTGGTATATATCCATCTTTTTTAATTTGGCTTAGTTGATGTCCATTCTTTTTCATTTATAGCTAAATGTCCACCTGTTTAGAAAATAGAAAAACCGTTAGCTAATAAATTTTATTGTTTTCCAGTTTTGCCCTTAATTAAATTTTCTAGTTTATTCTGATTCAGTTTTCCGAATCTCTCTCTCTCTCCCTCTCCCTCTTCTCTGTTTTTCGTTCTTTTCTCTCTCTCTCTCTCTCTCTCTGTCACTCTTTTCTGTTTCTCGTTCCTCTCTCTCTCTCGCTCTTCTCTCTCTAGTTCTCGTTCTTCTCTCTCTCTCTCTCTCGTTCTTCTCCCTTGAATCTCCGGCGAAGTTTCTCTTCTTTTTCCCCTGTGTTTTTGGGCCGATCTTCGTATTCCGGCGTTTTTCTGGTTCTGCTTCATTTTCTCCGGCGATTTGGTCGATTTCTTCTTTTGCATTGGTCGAGTTCAGCTTTGGATTTGATCTTGTTAGGTATGCATTATTTTCTTGATTTTGATTTTATTTTTTTTAGTCATATCTATATTTTTTTTGTTTGATTATGTTGTATATATTTTTGGGGATTTTTATTTGTGCTTCTTATTTGTGTTATAATTATTTTTAATTTAAGTATAATCCTTGTTTTTTTTCTTTCTGATGGCTGTTTTTTTTGGAATTATACAATGTAATTAGTAATGGTTCATCACTTTTTTGTCGTGGTGTGTGCTATTATTGTACTGGTATATTTATTTTTTCTGGTGGTATATGCAACTATTGTTCTATTGTTTTAGTTGTTAAAGATATTTAATATTCTTGTTTGGTGCATAATGTTTTGGTCTTTGTATATGCACTTTTTGTCGTGGTATATAATCTTTCTTTTATATGGCTATTGTTGATTACTGTCAATTATTTTGCTGTTTGGTTCATAGATTTTTGTTTGTGGTATATAAAATGTTTGTCCTGGTATATGAGGTTATGTACCAGATTCAGATTCATTAGATTGAGATATTGGATTTTTTATTTTCTTTCTATGTGCTCTTACACAATGAATTTTTGGTCATGGCATATGGAGCTATATGCTAAGTGTATTACTTTAAGTGTATGATACTTTTATTTTTAGCCTTCGTATGTGAAATTTTTGTCATTATATATGAGGTTACATACTAGATTCTTTAGATATTCGATATTTTGTTATTATGTTATTTTGTTTCTATCTTTTCTCATTTTGTTAACTGTTTTTTTTTTCTTATTATAGGTATGGCAGTGATGCCTATTATTCTTCGATATGATGGTCGTTGGGGTCAGAATAAAAAATATGTTGATTTTAGATTCACTGGAACTTTGGTCAAAGAAGGGACAACGTATTTTGAGTTTGTTGAATTTCTTTTCAAAGAGCCTTATTTAGGTCTTGATAGATTGAGACATGTGATTCATTTGTTTGTTGACATTGATTATGATGGTTCTAGGAATAATCTTTTGGAGATTAAGAGCGATAGTGGATTAGCTTGGTTTTTGTATATGGCAAAGGATGATAATGCTATGAAGTACCCACTCATCATTACTTATGATGAGGTACTTTTAGAAGATATAAATATGAGCACAGTTAGTTTTGGTCCTATTGGTTCATCTTCGTTAGGGAGGGGTTCATCTGTTGATGAGCACGGTTCATCTTTTTTAGGTGGGGATTCATGTGTAGTTGAGGCTGGTTCATCTTCTTTAGTGAGCGGAACATGTGTTCTTGATGTTGGTTCATCTTCTAAATGTAGTGGTTCAACAAGGACATTAGAGGTTAGTTCAGTTTCCCGCAAAGCTGCTGGAAGTTCTATTGTTTCTTCCATTTTGACTCCCACTTTTAGCAACTCTCCTAATTTTGATGACGTGGAAGGTTATTTAGTGGACCCAAACAACTTGGACGAGCTGAAGGAAAAATATATGTTTGCTGATAAGAAGATGTTACAAAAGGCCTTGAGTTTATTTGCAATGAAGAAGAATTTTGAGTATAAAACGGTAAAGTCTAGCCTGGATAGGCTTTCGATTGCATGTGTTGGTTTAAGTTGTTCGTGGTCTCTTCGCGCTTCGAGGTGTAGACAAGGTGGCTTATGGATCATTCGTAAGTATGTTAGTGATCATACTTGCTCATTAGATGTTGTTGTCCATGACCATAGGCAGGCGACTAGTGAACTTGTTTGTGAGTGTATTTTGAACAAAATTAAGGAAGATAAGAAAAGGCGAGTGATTCCCCAAGACATTATTGATTACATGCGTATAGAGTATCATGTAAATATTAGCTATTTTAAAGCTTGGACTGCTCGGGAACTTGCTTATGCTGCTGTTAATGGTCATCCGGAGGACTCTTATTGTTTGATTCCATCATTCCTGGCAGCTTTAAAGAGTTCAAACCCAGGTTTGTTTTTCTGTCCTGATTTTGTTTTGGTATATATTTTTTCGTGTTTGATACATGACTTTTATAACTTGGTACATGTGTGTATGTACTAACTAAACCAGTATATGTTCTGATTTTTAGTTGTATATAGTTTTTCGTGTTTGGTACATGGATGTTATAATTGGGTTCATTTGTATATATACCTACCTAACCAGTATGTGTTCTGATTTTTGGTGGTATATGACTTTTCATGTTGGGTATATGGATATTATTATGTGGTACATGTGTATATGTACCTTGAACCATTATGTGTTCTGATTTTTGTTAGAATATGTTTTTTCGTGTTTGGTACATGGATATTATAGCTCGGTACATTTTTAAATATACCTAGTGAACCAGTATGTATTTTTTTTTTTCATGCAGGTTCATATGCTGATTATGAAGTTGATAAAGATGGAAATTTCTTATACCTTTTTATGGCATTTGGAGCTTCCATTAAAGGTTGGCGTCATTGTCGGCCT
>JXTC01000742.1:71869-94279 GCA_002914845.1 Trema orientale
ATTTTCAGACAGCTCATCAAAATTGGGTTGTTTTGTTGAATCCCAGTTTGTGATTCTTGGATACAAATGTCCTCTTAACTCGACATATATACCCATGTTCGATAGTATCTCATACCCCCAAATTTGTAGAGCAATTGGGCAGCCATATAGGGGGTACTGAGCGAGACGGTGCTTGCTAGGTGCCAACTTGATGTATTCTATTGTCTTTTCAAATGATATTCTTCCCCAATGGTAGTCCTCCCATATCCAATCTATGTCTACCATATCAACATATTCTGTTTTGATCAGTTCTTGTTGATCTCCCATCAAGAAATCCGAAAGTATATACAGCTTGCAAAGCTTTATCATCATCTCATCGTTCTTCCCACCATACGATTGAAATTTTTCTCTAATGTCTTGTTTCTTTACTCTTTTTTCAAGGGAGAAAAATTTCCTAAAACCTCCTATACCTTGAAGATTATGCTTTTTTAAGTCTATCACTCTTTTGGTCTTCAGCCCCATAATTGCGGTATACTCCTTCAGACAAATACATATTTGAGTCCATTGATCTTGAACCATGCCTCATCACTGTTGGGGCATGGTATCGATCTCAAAAGCAAATGTTGAACAAGTTGCGGGATTGTCCTTCTTACTCTCACATTGATGAGATGTCCAAAGCATGTTTTCTTGAATTTATTCCGCTGTTGTAAACTCATCTTATCATGGATCAGTTGTAGTATATGAATCTTGGAATAATTCATTTGGACTTTCTTTGGTTCTCCCCACTCTGATTCCGGTACAATGTACTCCATTTAATTAGATATCTGCAAAAATATGAACTAAAGACACAAGGTTATGAATAAAATACATAAACATATTAAACAAACACAAATTAAACAAATACTGAAAAAGTCATGAACCATTATGCAAAAGTCATGAACCATTATGCAAAAGTCATGAACTACTCTGAAAACATAATGAATCACTATAAAAATATCATGAACCCCTAGGAAAACATCATTAACCACTATAAAATCATGTTAGGAGACAATGTTTCTCAGCTACGGAAAAATCATTTACAAGTAATGGTATATATATGTTTGTGTATATATATCAGATTCAATAACAAATTTAAATTTAAATTCTAGGGATATGAAAGTTCCATAAATCTAATAAAAACAGAAATAAAAATTCTGAGCCTGATAGTGGCAAATGGTTTACTGTAGATTCCACACTTTAATGGCTATATTGTTTTCTTTTAACTGACAAGCAGGTGTTGTGGCACAAATCCCAGCATGTATGTGGTTCGGATTAAAAAAAAAACTAGGGCATCTAAAGGCCCTGTTACATTACAATGCATGCCACTTCCTCACACAAAAGAAAAGGCCTAAAAAAATTCATGCTCTCTAAATTTTAAAAGTCATGAACCACTCTTATGTAGTAATAGACAATGAATGCACACAATATAATAGATTCTTATGACGTTAAATGCTTTTCCCTCAAATATGGTTCAAAACAAAGATAAAACTCACACATATACCAAGTAAAATACTCTATGTACCAAACAGAAAAAGTCATGAATTAGTTTTTATCCTTATTAAAGTTGTGTTCATGAAAAAAATCATGAACCATTATGCAAAATTCATGAACTATTATGCCAAATTCATGAACCATAATGTAAAAGTCATGAACCACTCTAAACAAATTATGAACCACTCTGAAAACATAATGAATCACTCTGAAACAAATTACGAACATGAATTATGTACTAAATCATATATAAAGTTTAAACTCTATGAACTATATACGCCTAATAAACTCTTTGATTGGTACAATATTCCTTTTTAGCATTCTATCAAACATTTGATATTCATGAAAATCACTAGAGTCCATATATTTTAACAGCAATCTATGAACCAGATAGCCAAGTTATTTTGGCAAATAGATTTCAAAAAGTTATGAAAAGTACATGAACCCTAAAATCCATCAAACAAAATAATATACTGAAATTATGAAACCCAAAATCTCATACAATATCCTTTTTGGCATTTCATCAAACATTTGATATTCATGAAAATCACTAGACTCCATATTTCCAAACAGTAATCTATGAACCAGATAGCCAAGTTCATATTTCCAAACAGTAATCTATGAACCATTGAAATGAAATCCATGAATCATATAGAAAACTTCATCTACAAAATAAAAATCCAAGATGCATGTACAGATTAACATGGCGAATAGGCTATTTTCATTAAGCAAACAGATTAACATGACGAAGCATAGAAAAACCCAAATTATGAACCCTAAAATCTATGAACCGATTATTCAAAATCATATACCAAACTGAAAATCAATATTTACGATATATATAATAGATTGGATGATTTTATATCTATATACAACAAAAAAAATTTTACAGATTTAGATTAAATCGTAAATGCATGCACATTATAATCTACATACATATATACATATATATATGTATATATATATATATATAAAATAACTAAAGTAAAAAAATATACCTTCCGATGATGAACCCAAGCTTCTGATCAAATTTTTTCGCGATGATAAGTTGAAAAATCCGGTAAATATCAGATTTCTTTGCGAATTTGGGTTTGGATTATGAGTTTCAGTGAGGTTTTTATGGAAAATTTGGATTTGGATTATGAGTTTCAGTTAGGTTTTACAGAAAAAACTTTCGAGAAAATGAAAAATCGTGGAGATGTTTTCGTCTAAGATAAAGGAAAGTGAGGGAAAAAATTTGGGAGGAGAGGGAAAATGCGAGAAACTGGCGGAGAAGAGGGAGAAAGCGAGGGAAAATGAGCGAGAAAGTGACGGAGAGAGAGGGGAAAATCGTGATCGATTTGGATTCTTCGGTTTGGGCTTCTTGAGGGTAATTTCGGTCTTACAGATTCCAACGGACTTTAGTTTGGACATATTGCTACAGTTAACAGACCGTGGTCATGTACTGAATTATGGGCCTAAAAATGGCCATATAACTACTCGCCCCAAAATTATGCTCATATAAAATGAGTGACGTTCAGGGAATTTAATTATGTTGTTAATTGACCGAATACACTGTCGTCTAGAGTACACCACGTCGTTCATAGAGGTATTCGTATGAGTCATGATTGTTGTCATTTAATGGTTCTACCGTTGTTCCACTCTGTCGTGTCTAGATATATTGTCGTTTCTAGATATTTTGTCGTTTGTTAATTGTATCATTGGTGTTTGAAAATGATTCTCAGATACATGGTCATTTAGATGAGTTGTTGTTAATTTATTGTCTTTATAGTTCTTGTCGGTTGCAACTTGCATGTTATTCTCCTTTTCCAGTTGTAGGAATGCATTGTCGCTTAGTACATAGTAGTCATTTCTATATCATGTGGTTTGAAAGTATTCTATCCTTTAAAGTATTGTCGTTTTCAGTAAGTATTGTCGTTTGTGGTTTCAGAAAATTTTACCGAGGACCTTTATGTCATAACAATCAATTTATTCATGACTTTTGCCGGTATGAACGGCATTCTGTTCAAATCTTAGTCTTATGAAATTTTTTTTGGTTTAGATTTTTTGAAGTTGCATCTTTTCCGTTTGAAGACTAAATAAGGCATTATTTTTCTTTTCCTTTCATCCAAAATCTCTCTAGGCATGCCTCACACTTGGTTGCCTACAGATTTCAAATATCAGGACAATATAGTCGCTTTCAAGTTTCAAATAAGGTTACAATATGAAACACAGCTCATAAACTGGTCAACAAAATTGGTCAAATAAACAACCCAAAAGGCCACGAAGGGGTAGCAGCAAAAGAAGCAAATAGAAACTACAACCAAGCATAACTCATAACTGTATGAAGGCTTTATTTAAACACAACCAAAAAAAAAAAAAAAGAATGGAAGAAAATAAGCTAGTATTGCATTTTAATTTGAATAGATCAATTGCATATTTAACAGATTAATAGATATATATATATATATATGTACACACACATATACACGTTATTTGATTATGTATACATAATTTATTAGAAAACAAAAAAGGGAAACTTTCCATGCAAAGAAAAAAGAAAACAATTAAATGAGTACAAAACATTAATAATTGTAGATAAGAATTGATAACTCTGTATGTGTAGATTGGTCATGCTTCTCCGGATCGACCATGTTAAAATGTTCTTCAACTACGTTCAAGTGCTCGTTCCACTTGAAAATAGCATGTTTCTCCGGATTGACCATGTTAAAATGTTCTTCTCCACCACATGATTTGATCAATTTTGCAACTTTAATATACATATGTTTATTCATTTACCAAATAGCCAACGGCCACCTCCAAGTGGGATGAACAAGTGATAAAACATTAGTAGATAGATAAGGTCATGGTTATAAGTTCGACTTGGGCTACTGTTTTGAGGTCTTCAAATGTGAAGACTTGATTCTGCCAAATTTAGTGGCTTATATAGTGCTTGCTGGGATTAAACCTAATGCAATTCGCTCCCTTGTCTAGTCAGATAGTTCTGTCCTTAAAAGGCCCTCACCAAACATCTTTGGTCGTCTCATTGTACTTTTTTTATTTTTCTAGCAATTTTAAAAAATAGTAAATAAATAAATAAATAAAAACGGCCACACTTTTCTAGTGTCATACGTACCGGAAACGCATGTGCAATTCAACTATACTTTAGGACTCTTACAATCTCAATTATTGGATTAGAGGCATGATCATGCATGATGCCACATTATTGAATGTGGAATCTCTCCTACCATTCAATCGTTTTCTAGGGTTTTTTTTTTTTTTTTTTTGGGTGAATATTCAATCGTTGTCTAGCTAAGTAGCTACCAGATATTAGTTATGCCATATGCTGCCTTGTTCGTGCTTCGACTGACCAGGAATAGTATGATGTATTTAGTGATCGACATATAATCCACATTACACTGTGTAAAGTCGTATCACTGAATAAATTTCTGCCAATTTATAATACTACAGTTCAAGAGGGAACTCTAATTTTTTTCCTAAAGGTATATTTTAGCTGCACAAGTATCTTCGACTTTTAGGCTTTCTTTAACTTATACTAAAGTCACTAGTCACTGGATGTGGGCCACGCACAAGAGAAACATATCCGCGGAGTTTACTTCCAAATTTCCCTTTGAGCAATATTATTGCTTAGTAGCTAGCTACCTTCCGAGGAGTTGCTAAGCACCTTTAATTGGACTTGGATCCTCTGTCTTTGAGTCTCTGTCGTATTCTCTTCCATCAAATAAGAGAAGATGCTACGTCCTTAATTTTTCTTCCACTCACATGCTCTCCATTTAATGTATTCTAACAGCATAAACCTCCGTTAAGAGCTTTAAACATTAAAATTTAATACTTAAAAAAATATACATATATACAACCTCGACCTGTGTCTTCTCATCGGATTGACGAGGCCTCTTTACTAATTTATATATATGTCAGATTTTGGATTTGAAGAGGCTTCTTTCCTTTGAGAGTTCATCTTCGACTTCTTGCTTTTATTTTCTAAAAAGCATAATTCATCTACAAAGAGGGCATACAAAAACATCTCAAACTTGGATTCTTTTGTCTCTTGGAACCTTTACTTATGGAATACTTGATGCTTTTGCAAATAAAAAGAAAAGTTGGTAAATAAAAATAAAACTCATAAATGATAAATATTCTTTTCATAGGAAAGCTATAGAATGGGGTGCCAAAAACATGTTCTCTGTCTAATACAATTTTTTAGGGATTTGTAATATTGACCCTTCAAATCTCATTATCCTTCGTCAATGGAAGAAGAAGACGGTGAGGTTGAACTTAAGCACTTGGGCTGTGCACGTCGTTTTCGTTTTTCATTCTTTTTTTTTTTTTTTTTAAGGAGTTTGTTTTCTAAGTTTAAAGCATTAAGTTGGTGTTTGGTTCATGGAATGAAATTAGAATAGTAATGAGAAGTGTAATGGAATAGAATTGGAGAATGAATAGGAATAATAATTCATTATTTGGTTGAAACTTGAAATAATCTTAGAATGGAATAGAAAAAATATTCTATTAACAATAATGCCATCACTTTTAGATGTTTTAAAAGGACAAAATAAGAAAAATTAGGTATTAAATTCTTTTGGTAATGCTGGAATGGTTATTCCTTTAGTAGTAGAGTGGAATAATAATTACACCATTTAATGTAATTATAATTCTATTAGAATTATAATTCTTTTGCTAAAAATATAACTAAACAAAGGAATGTACATTCTTTTGAAATCACCTTTCTATTCAAGGTTCATTCATTTGGACCAAACATACCATAAATTTTAACATACAAAGCTTAAATGGATGTTAGTAGTACTGTTAGAGGTGTGAAATGTAGAGCACGTGAGCAAAAAAAAATTTAATAACGTGTTATCTTCTTTTAATTGTAGCTTCTAAGAAATTTAGCTAAAAGTTTCAAATTTTAGGTTTGTTTGCTAATGCTTATAATTTTTATTTATTTATGTATTTACTTATTGTATAAACGAACTCTTCAAGGGAATATCATTACTCGAAATAAAAAATTGCAATTACAATACAAGCACAATGACTATAAATTTAAACTATTTAAAGAAAGGAGATGAAAAGTAGATTACAAATACAACTAAAAATAAGATGTGCGGGTTACTATAATTCTCAAAGAGAATAGATGACAATGACAATAAGCAAACCATTACCTTCAACACTTTATACTTGAACTACGTTCTTGGCGGAGTAGACTATATGATTCCAGTACCAATTGAGATCCAAGTCCGCTGAAATGAAAAAACAACTCGTCTACCTAATAGATATGAATCAAAGAAAAAATCTCAAATTAACGGACTTGAATTCACACAAAATGTTGTACTAAACCAGATATAGATCTGGACTTATCCACATAAAAGATGGTACTAAACCAGGTCTAAATTTGGACTTATTAAAAAATTAAAAGAAATTGAAAGAAAACTCTCATCCCCGAGAGAGGTCAGGAAGAGAGATTAGGGAAGAAGAAGAGGAGAGGACAGGAGTAGAGGCTGGAGAAGGAGAAGGAAAGACTCCTTCTTTGGTTTCTATGAGGAGCAGCAAGATTTTTTTTCTTTTTTTATCTTTTTCGTTGTTGTTGTTGAGAGAAAACTAGTAGAGAGACTGTTTTAGTGTTTATTTTTATTTTTTTTGAAGTGTAATAAAAGATGATTTTTTTTCTGAGGAAATCTTCAAAACAAAATATAAAGAACATAGTCAAACAAGTTATCGATACATTCTTTATAACTTTTATCGATATGGTACCTTTTAAAATGATTTACAAAAGCCCATGAAATAAGTTCATCTCATTTCTCACAACACACTCTTATATTTCACCAAAATTAAAGGGGTATTTATTGTTTGAGAAAAATGGAAGAGCAACATTTGTCTATTAAACTAAGAATAATGTTAGTGATCTTAGTTATTATTTTAACCTTTTAATAACAACACGTGTGTTATTTAAAATATGAGTTGTTATTATTCCTGTCATTATCCTTAACCTAACAAAGAAGAGTAATACGATGTGACATTATATATATAATATTAGAGTAATACGATGCAGCACCATATATATAATACTCAGCATCATATGACACGTCAATTTATCATTAACTGATTATAAATATATTTCATGTATGACTACAATTTATCGATTAAAATCACTTCTTAATAGAATTACACACTTATGCGGTATTGAGCAGGCGCATGACATTGCTTAACAAAACGCGTTGATAAATTAGTAAACAACCTCTGTGCTGACGATTATGAATATGATGAATTTGCTTGCACCAACCACATATTAAGTCTTTAATCACGCATTCCTACAGGCTTTTGTCTTTTTCGATAAACTGCACATGTGAGCTATCAACTTGTGTGACTATATAAAACATTATACAAGTTAAATATCGCTTTGGTTCTATTTCAATTCTTTATATATATATATATATATATATAAAACCGAACAAAAGAAGAAGGAAAAAATTAGAATTGTAACATAAACACATGGCACGCGCACGCGCAAATGACGGATGGATGCCGATTTGTGATCCGTATCTCCCCATATCATAAAGTCGATGTTTAAGGCTATATTTCTGCTCTAGCTTTGCTGTTTGCTACATTTTCGTTTCTTATCTTTTTGCAATATTTGTGTTTATCAATCATTCCATTAATCCTTTTCAAGTTCGAAAATCATGGCGGCTGATATGGTTGGTGGGGCGTTTCTCTCTGCTTTCCTGCAAGTGTTGTTTGACCGGTTGGGTTCTCGGGAGTTCCTGGACTTGTTCAGAGGAAAAGAAGCCATTGTTAATCTCCTCAATGAGTTGAATACTACGTTGAACTCAGCTGGTCTACTGCTCAATGATGCTGAGGAGAAGCTAATCAAAGACCAAAGGGTGAAGAAGTGGCTTGACGATCTCAAAGATACTGTTTACGATGCCGACGACTTGGTTTATAAGATCAACACCGTAGCACTGCGAAAGGAGCTGGAAGGCAAACCCCAAAGAAGCTTCGCAAAGGTACTAATGAAACTCAACCCAACTTCATCTACTGCATTTGACAACAAAATAAAGCCAGAGATAGATAATATTCTTGGAAAATTGAAACTTCTTCTAGAGCCGAAGAACAACCCTGGATTGAAAATTGTTGAAAACAAAAAACTGCCAGAGAGAATATGTGCTCCTAGGGTAGAAGAATCTGATGTTTATGGAAGGGATGCTGATAAAGAAGCTATCATTCAGTTGCTATTATCAGATGATGATGCCAACGGCGACAAATTATCTGTGATTCCAATAGTGGGGATGGGTGGTATTGGCAAGACTACTCTCGCTCAACTTGTGTACAAGGATGAGAGAGTCAATAAAAGGTTTGATACCAAAGCATGGGTCACAGTGGGAGGCGATAGAATTGATTGCTTAAAAGTGATGAGAATAATTATTGAGCAAGTGACCAATTCTGAGGAATGTAAAGTTCAGGAGCAATATGCACTTCAAGATAAACTAGAGAAGGCTTTAGCTGGTAAGAAGTTTCTTTTTATTATTGATGATGTTTGGGATGAGGATCTTCAAAAGTGGGACGTCTTAAAGAGTTCTTTAGCATCAGGATTGCGTGGCAGCACGATTATCGTGACAACACGCAACACAAATATTGCGTCAATTATGGAAACTAGGTCAGTTCATCAACTAGATCCAATATCTGATGATGATGGCTTTTTATTATTTGCAAAACATGCTTCAATCGATGTAAACCACTCAGATGAGTACTTGTATCACCAAGTAATTGGCAAAGAAATTGTTGATAAGTGTAAGGGTCTTCCTTTAGCAATAAAGTCACTGGGTGATCTCTTACGTTGTAAACGAAAGAAGAATGAATGGCTTAACATACTAAATAGTGATATATGGGAGTTGTATGAAAGTAGGAGCACTGGTATTCTTCCAGCTTTGTGGTTGAGCTATTATTATTTACCTTCGCATTTAAAGCAATGTTTTGCTTATTGTGCCATGTTCCCCAAAGATTATGAATTCAAAAAAGAAAATATAATCTTATTGTGGATGGCAGAAGGTCTTTTACATTCTAGTACCAAAAAGAGAATGGAAGATGTTGGAGAGGAGTACTTCCATGATCTAATATCGAGGTCATTTTTTCAGCCAGCAAGTAAGGATCCATCAACTTTTCTCATGCACGATCTTATGCATGATTTAGCTATTTTTGTCTCTGGTGAATTTTGTTTGGAGATGGATGATACTAGATTTTCTAATTGTACATCCAAGATTCGTCATTTGTCGTATAAGGGAAAAGCTGATGACCTTAAGACTATTGAGGTTTTATCTAAAGCTGCAGGTTTGCGTACCTTCTTGACATTGCCAAAGATGAGGCTATTTGAAGAATGGCCTTGGCGGATGGAGTACTTGCTTGAATCATTATTATGCGCATCGGGTCGCTTAAGAGTGCTCTCTATTACTAAGTATAACATAATCAAATTGCCAGATTCAATTGGAGATTTGAAGCTTTTAAAGTACTTGGATTTATCTGACACTAAAATTGAAGAGATACCTGGTACAGTTTGTAATTTGTATAATTTGCAGACACTACTTTTAAAGAATTGTTTTGGGGTAACTCAACTACCGACGAATATCGGAAACTTAATTAATTTACGACATCTCCACACCCCTCCTCACTTGAAAGAGATGCCACTACAAATTGGTAAGATAAAAACTCTACAGACATTGAATGAATTTGTTGTGAGCAAAAATAGCAGGTATGCAGGCATTAAGCAGCTAAAAGAGCTTCAGGATCTACATGGGACCCTAGAGATTTCTGGACTAGAAAATGTTGTTGATGTTAAAGATGCATTGGAGGCTGAACTAAAGAATAAGAAGTTTCTTAATCAGCTAGAACTGTACTGGGACTGGGATGATAGTCATGTGCCTAATGACTCGCAGAAAGAAAGAGAAGTACTTAGGGCCCTCCAACCTCATGCAAACCTGAAAGAACTCTCTCTTTGTAGCTACCAAGGTACCAGTTTCCCAGACTGGGTTGGAAATCATTTGTATACTAATCTAGTAAAGGTGATACTATCTGATTGTGATAATTGTTACCGGTTGCCACCATTGGGGCAGCTATCCTCCCTCAGACAACTTGAGATTTCGGGTTTCCCTATCATGGTGAGAATAAGTTCAGAGTTTTATTCCAGTGTTGGTTCTTCTGCAGCAGGGACAAAGCCATTTAGATCTTTGGAGAGCCTGTATATCTCTGAAATGTCAAGTCTCGAAGAGTTGTCCTTTACCGAAGGCGAGTTAGAAGGCGGAGTTTTTCCTCGCCTGAAGGAACTTTCCTTTGAAGAATGTCCAAGGCTCAAAGTGTCATTGCCCGACTATCTTCCCTCTTTGAGAAAGCTCAAAATCAAAGAATGTAACCGACTAATGCCTCTGCTCCCAAGAGCTCAGCAAATGGAGGCCGCATTTCCATCTCTTGAGAGTTTGAGCATGTCTTATTGTCCTGGTCAGGATTCACTTCTAGAAGGGGGATTGCCTTCGAGTTTAAAGCAAGTTATCATCTTCCGCTGCATAAACCTTACGTCCTTAGATGAGCAGACCTTTCAACATCTCACCTCCCTTGAGAAGTTGACAATTTTCGACTGTGCTAACATCCGGTGTTTGCCAGGAGGACTTCCCACTTCTCTATCTTATCTAAGCATCAAGAATTGTCATTTGCTAAAACAACGACTCCAGAGGGAGTCAGGAGAGGATTGGTACATAGTTGAGAACATCCCAACACTAATTGTAACCCCGGATTCAGATTACTAGGACGATTAAAAGTATAATTCAGATGACGAGGACCCAGATGACTATTCCAGCTCACGGTAATTATCCAATGTATTCTCCACACCGCTGGTAAAAATATGCTCCTTTTTGAATGCTTAACACTAATTATGTTATTTGTATCCTTCCAATTTGTTTATAATGATTTTGCAATTTCATTATGTAATAACTGGAGACTAAGCTCCATTCCTTGACACGTCTTATTTGATATATGGCTCTCTGTAGATTGTAGTCAATATCCCCCAGCACAATGAATTCACATAAAATGTTCAGCAATCAAATATGGACCTTTTCTCAACTCATTAAGGTAACATGTACATTGCCACATCTCAAGTACCAATCAAAATATATATCTTATGCACGCCAGCTCTGGACTTAAGAGGCCAGATTATTGTTTGAAAAGAAGAAACAGCTATTGGTTTGGATCCGCGTCTCTGTAAGTTGTTCCTATCTTCCTGAATTCCTTGCTTCAACATCTTTGATCTCTTGAAATTATTTACTCGTCTTTTGCTTGAATTGTGAAGGCTATGTGCTATTTAATATTCTTGGTATGCCCTTTTAATGTTTTTATTTTTACTTTTTTTGCAGCTCTTCTATTTCCCAGTTTGGAATTGCACTCGCTAACTTTTCAGTTAGATAGGTACAACTAGAATTTCCAAAATAAACAGAATAAAAGTATTTATTTCTGCATTGTTTCTCAAAACTATATTGACACGGATTTGGTTTACATTTCTTAGTTGTCTCAAGAGGAGCTATAGTTATTTGTACCTGCAGCGATTTTTATCTATTTGATTCGGACTCAACATTCTGTCTTGTGATTGTCTTAACACGCTTTGATTTCTAATTCTGATCAGTTCAGCGCTGTCTCACCACTTTGAAGATGGACGTGTTGTTTCCTTTGTCTTCTTGACGATAATTTGGAAGATCGGTTAATCTTGAAATTGGTATTCCTATACTCTTTTCTATTACAGTACTGTGACTACTAGTCTAATCAAAGATAGTCAAGTTTATGATATTTCTATAATAATAACAGCTTTAAACTCCTTTCATTCTATTTAATTAGCAATTGGATGCTTTTACCCCTATGAAACGTAAGGTCAGTAAAGAAACAATTAAACTGATTCTTTGATCCTTATTAGATGTGCTTGTTAAGCTATAGCACAAGTAAAACAAAGTTAGTTACTGATACTATACATGTTTATTTAATGAAGTTGTTAGGCATGTTTCCTACAAGCTTAGGCATTAAGGAACTTAAGGTAACGGTTCCTTTAGTTTATGTTAAAGAATCTAATTGGAAGTTCCAACCATTCTAATTTTTATCCTCTATATTTCTGTTTTCATTGACATATTGAAAGTCCAATTTTTTTTTTTTTAATACCACAAATTGAGAATTTCAAATGAAAAACTTGCATGGCAACAATCGAGAGAAGGATAACTTGAATGAATTTTCTTCCTACGGATTTGTTATATGCTTAGGCCATGAGAGTGATATGGGACAATTTCATCTATCCTTTGATGGAGAATTTTATGTGTTTCAATTGCTTGGTCATAGAACTTTCCTGTGGAAACTCATCAGAGGTTGTTTTCATTTCAGGCACCATTAATTGATCCTGCATTGAAGGGATCACATAATGTTCTAAGTTCATGCACATCTTCCATTACTACTTCAGTTGTGTTCAATGGTAAACCATTGACAACAGGTGTTGTAGTTGATGAGACATGGGAATCGGATCCTGCTCTGTGAGGAAGCAAAGGTGCGTATATGTGTTAACTGTAGCACGCTGTTAATAATTTCTTAGTTTAAGTAGAATAATTTGGTTGGAAGTTTGACGTGAGGTATTTTCCATGTTACAGCCATGTTAATTAAGTTCTTATGGGTTTTGACTAGCGCCTTTTATTTTAAAGGATTTTTCCAAAGATCTAGGCAAATTCTTTCAAAAGATTGCATCAATGAGCGAAAGCAAATTTTTTCCCTACTGATTGCATCTTTCCAAGTTTCTCTTTGCTATTTACCTTTCATTAGTGAAATAGTTCACATTAGTTTATGATAAGTTAATTTTGATGTGCAGTAGTACATCAATAGGGCCTGATCTCTTCATGCTTAGACTTATAGAACCGCAACTTAATTATTCCTTGGTTTTATGTCGTGTTTCGATGATTCCATTTTCATTTTCACTGTTACAATCGTTAACCATTAACCGTTAGAAGTCTTAATTTCTTACTTGAGAAAAATATATAACATGCATTAATTTCATTGCTCCAGCTTTGGTATGCACTTCAAAAACCTGAATTGAAGAGACTGCTTGGAAGTTCACAAAAGAAAATGGGACTGACTTATTTATCATAATCCGGGGTTTGTGACTAGTTCCTTGTTACAGCCAACTCTTAATCCCACTGTGGAGACTACTCTGTGTCTAAATAGATGGCAAATTTCAGCAGGTAATTCTTTCTTTGGCATTATTGTTTGTTGCTTCTAGTAACTGGTAATTATTGAATTAGTCTCGCCATAGATAATAAGCTGATTTCGTTCCTTCCTCTTAACCACCTGGTACTATATTGGGCTACTTCTGTGAGTAGTCTCAGTTGGCTTCCTATTCATTCGATCAAAAAAAAAAAAAAAAAAACAAATAAATTACTTTAGAGATAACCCCCCACCTTTGAGAGTGCCCTGCGACTAATGATCATGATGTTGAGCAGTTTTTCCACCAGTCTAGAATGGTTTTATGGTATGTTATGATCATTTTTTTATGTTAATTTGTGTGCAGGAGCTCAGAGTTTCCCCATTGCAGTCCATAGATTTGTTGATGTTAGAGATGTTGCATTGACATGCACATTCAAGCGTTTGAAGTTCCTTCAGCTAGTCGAAAATACTTCGTAGCTGGACGTGTCGTGCACATTTCTGAGGCCTTGAACATCCTAGGACAACTATGATAAGTAACCAAAATGCTCCCAGCATTGTTAACGACATAGCTTCCAAAAGGAAAGCGTTAATAGAGAGACAGCATCAGTGGCTGCTTTTGTGCGCATTGACCGCGGGGTAGATAAAATTAGAGGAACAAATGAACAGAATAGGCGAAAACAGAGTAAGAGCTGAGAGAAACAAAGTACAGAAGAACAGGGGAAAACAGAGGAATACCGAGTCAAGCAGAGGAAAACAGAGGAACGCTGAGAACCATATTGAACAATAGAGGAGTAAGAAGTTTAGGAATTAGAGAAATATAAAATTGGTGTTGCTAGGAGTTTCTTGACCATAATCAAATTGTTGGTTTTGACCCAAAATGTCGAGTGACATTCTTGCACTAGTCCATAAATAAACAAGGAAATAACCAAACATGTCAAATTCATGGGTTCATTTACATGGCTTGTTTACCGCTAGCTCCACTTCGTACTAAAGAAAATATTTTATTTCAAAAGGAGTGCAAAATTGAAGTTGACTATTGAGTAACTACATTGTTTTACTCTTTAAAATGGTTTGCCATTATAAATAGTTCTATGCATAATATAGTAATAAAATTTGCCTTGCTTCTTATTATGTCCTATCATTAATCAACCAAAGATTTAAACGTTGTAGTACTCTATCATTTGGTCACAAGAGTTGTAACTCTGCACAGAGTAAGTGCAACATAGGGTATCAACTGTTACGAGTGTAATTAGGAAAGGTGGATAGGTTATATATATAAAAATACCTACTGGATTGGCAACCTATAGATATATATAAAAATGTTTTCTAAGCTTGTAAACATATTAAAATTTACAAAATCTGTCAGATTTAGTTGGTGGAAAAGTACAGCTGGTATATTCTCCGACAACATCCAAGCTGGTGAAATTAACCAGGCAACGACAGTCATATTAATGTACACAGCTTTCCATCAACATTGTGATTTTTAGAAAACATAGTAGTCTTTTTTTTCATGTAAATTATTTTTCTTTATTACCCACGTAGTATTCATATTGATTATGCTATTATTATTACTAATAGATCTAAACCAGTGGAGCAGGTTTAACGGATCAAAAAGATTTTTTAACTTATGATTAGGTAAATAGAAATCAACTCAGCATTACATATACGCGTTATTTTATCATTGCTTTACATGTAAGAAGCCAAAATGCAAAGTCTTGTGGCCGGCCATATTATTTTTGTTACCTATATGTTGTCCTACTGTCCAAGTAGTAAACCAATGTTGACTGAATGACATAAAATAAATTCTTTATAAATTATTATAATATTACCACTAATATATCTAAACCAGTGGAGCAGGTTTAACAGATCAAATCAAAATGATTTTTTAACTTATAATTAGGTAAATGGAAATCAACTCGGCATTACATTACGCGTTGTTTTATCATTGCTTTATATGTAAGAAGCCAAATGCAGGGTCATGTGACCAGCCATATTATTTGTTTTACGGGTATATATTGTCCAAGTAGTAAACCAATGTTGACTAAATGACATAACATAAATATAAAAAGAAAAAATTTGCACTTGAGCAAATGACGGATCTATGTCTTGTAGAATCTGATTTTCTCTGTTTGCAACAATTCTAGCTGTTTCTTCTCTGTTTGCAATATTTATGTTCGTCGATCTTTTCCATTAATCCTTTTCAAGTTCGAAACTCATGGCTGTTGGTGAAGTGGTAGGCGGTGCGTTTCTCTCTGCTTTCCTCCAAGTGTTGTTTGACAGGTTGGCTTCTTGGGAAGCCGTGGACTTCTTCACAGGAAAAGAATCCATTGTTGAGCTCCTCAACGAGCTGAAAACTACGTTGTTCTCAGCGGATCTGCTACTCGATGACGCTGAAAAGAAGCTAGTCAGAGATCGAAGGGTGAAGATGTGGCTGGATGAGCTCAAAGAGACGATTTATGCTGCAGACGACTTGGTTTATAAGATCGACACCGAAGCACTGCGAAAGAAGCAGGAAGGGGAATCCCAGAGCGGCNATAGTGGGGATGGGTGGTATTGGCAAGACTACTCTTGCTCACCTTGTGTACAAGGATGAGAGAGTCAATAAAAGCTTTGATACCAAAGCATGGGTTACTATAGGAGATGATAAAGTTGATTGTTTAAAAGTGATGAGGAGAATTATCGAGCAGGTGAGAAATTCAGAAGAATGTAAAATTCAGGAGGAATATGTGCTCCAAGATAAACTAGAGGAGGCTTTGGCTGGAAAGAAGTTTCTTGTTGTTATTGATGATGTTTGGGACAAGGATCCTCGAAACTGGGATGTCTTAAAGAATGCTTTAACATCAGAATTGCGTGGAAGCAAGATCATCGTGACAACACGCAGTGAAGGTGTCGCATTGAGTATGAAGGCTAGGTCAATCTATCACCTACGTGGAGTATCCAATAATTATGGCTGGCTACTATTTGCCAAACATGCCCTCATTGATGTAAACTCAGAGGAGTACTCAAATCTCCAAAAAATTGGAAGAGACATTGTAGAAAAGTGCAAGGGTCTTCCTTTAGCGATAAAGTCCCTCAGTGGTCTCTTGGCTCTTGAAAGAAATGAGAACAAATGGGTTGACATTCTAACCAGTGATACATGGGAGTTGGATGAAAGCAAGAGCACTGGTATTCTTCCAGCTTTGTGGTTAAGTTATTATTATCTACCTTCACATTTAAAGTCATGTTTTGCTTATTGTGCCTTATTTCCTAAAGATTACAAATTCAAAAAGGAAAAGTTGATCCTATTGTGGATGGCAGAAGGTCTTTTACATTCCACGGCCAAAAAGAGAATGGAAGACGTTGGAGAAGAGTACTTTCAAGATCTAATCTCAATGTCATTCTTTGAACCATTAAGTGGGAGAGATTCAGATCTTCTCGTGATGCATGATCTTATACATGATTTAGCTATTTTTGTCTCTGGTGAGTTTTGTTTGCAGATGGATGATACTAAATTTTCTAATTGTGCACACAAGGTTCGTCATTTTTCATATAAAGGAGGAGTTGATGAGCCTAAGAAGTTTGAGGATTTATCTAAATCTATGGGTTTGCGCACCTTCTTAATGTTGCCAGAGCTAAAATCGGGTAAACCATGGTCCTTGCAGATTGATAACTTGCTTGAATCATCCGTACCCAAAGGGTGTTGCTTAAGAGTGCTATCTCTTTCTAGATGTGATATAAACAGGTTGCCTAATTCGACTGGGGATTTGATATATTTAAAGTACTTGGACTTATCTTTCAATCCTATTGAAGAATTACCCAACACAATTTGTAATCTATATAATTTGCAGACACTATTATTGGAGGACTGTAGAGTTACTCACCTGCCGATGAATATAGGAAATTTAATCAAGTTACGACATCTCCACATTCCCTATTATTTAAAAGAGATGCCATTGCAAATTGGTAAGATGGAAAATCTACAGACGTTGAATGGATTTGTTGTGGGAGAAAATCGCAAGTCTGGCCTTAGGCTTTTAAAAAAGCTTCAAGATCTGCATGGGGCTCTTCAGATTCGAGGACTAGAAAATGTTGCTGATGCTAAAGATGTTTTGGAGGCTGAATTAGAAAATAAAAAGTTTCTAACTGAGCTAAGTTTGAACTGCGATAGTGGTTATGCTCGTGATGACTTGAAAAAGGAAAGAGAAGTACTCGGTGCCCTCAAACCTCATGTAAACTTGAAGAGCCTCGAAATCTATAACTACAAAGGTACCAATTTCCCAGATTGGGTTGGAGATGGTTTGTTTTCTAACCTAGTAAAGATGAGCCTATCGAAGTGTAAAAATTGTCGCTTCTTGCCGCCACTGGGGCAGCTCTCCTCCCTCAAACACCTCGAGATTTCGCATTTCCTTAGTGTGGTGGGAATATCCTCCGAGTTTTATTATTCAGATGTTGGTTCTACTCCAAAGACAAAGCCATTTCAATCTTTGGAGAGCTTGCATATTACAGAAATGTCAAACCTCAAAGCATGGTCGTTTGTCGAGGGCGGAGTTTTTCCTTGTCTTAAGGAACTTAACATCGGAATGTGTCCGACATTCGATGTGTCCTTACCCGGTAATCTTCCCTCCTTGAGAAAGCTTAAAATATATGGTTGTTACCAACTATTGCCTTTAATACCAAGGGCTCGCTCTCAACCCATGGATGCCGCATTTCCGTGTCTTGAGACTTTGACGATAAATGAATGTGACGGGCAGAGTTCACTGCTAAAAGGGGGATTGCCTTCAAGTTTAAAGGAAATTTCCGTTTTCGGTTGTGAAAATCTTACCTCCTTAGACAATGAGGCCTTTCAATACCTCCCCTCCCTTAATAAGTTGGAGATTAGGCACTGCCTTAAGTTCTGGCGCCTGCCAAAAGCACTACCCACTTCTCTATCTTCTTTACACATCTTCTGTTGTCCCCTGCTAAAAGGACAACTCGAGAGGGAGACAGGAAAGTATTGGTCCATAATTGAACACATCCCCAGCCTAACTATACTTCCGGAAGCAGGATATACCTCGGCCTTACAGTTCAGAGAAAATCCACATTTTCTGACTCCCGCAGGCCACGGCCTTAGACAAGGTGTCCTTGGGATTATTCCTCCCAGAGCTCGCCAGAAGGTGTACAAACCATCTCTATCTTCTCTATGCAGAGGTTTTCATTCACAAACACAGTCGGCAGGGAGCCTAGGGATGTTTGGCGATGAATGTTCAGATCCCCAGTGTGGATGTAGACGACATTTCTAGTTCTTAATTTCTAATTATCCAATGTATTCTCCACACCAGCTGGTACAACTCTTTCCTCTCTTAGTTTAAACTAACAGTGTTATTTAATTATTCGTTTCTTGTCTACTGCCTTCTGCCCTTTATATGTTCTTTTTAAAAGCTTCAGACTGATTTTGGTATTAGAATCCTTACTACATTTTTCAAAAAAAAGTTGTTGTGATTTCTGTATGTGATTTTACCGGAGTATCACCTCCATTCATTCAGGTAACAATATTGCTACATCTCAAGTACCAGTGAGAAGGTGTATACTATGCCCACTAGACCAGCTTTTAACTTAACATACGCAATTCTCATGCAGGAATTACAAGCGTAAGTCCACACACACACACACACAAAAAAAAAAAAAAAAAAAGAGAGAGAGAGAGACAGAAACAGGATTGCTTTAGATATACGTCTCTGTGAGTTGTTCTTATTTTCCTTTAACTCCTTTGCTTAGACATCTTCTCTTGAAATTATTACTTGTCTTTTGATAGAATTTTGAAAGACAGCATATCAAATAATCAGCTTGATATGTCCCTTTTATTTTATTTTTTTGCAGCTCTTCTGCTTCCAAGTTTAAGTTGGATATATAGGTAAAATTTTAGTTTCTGAAATAATAATACTGTATATAAATATTTATTTCGACATCGTTTCTCATTACTATATCAATTGACAGGTTTTTGGTTCACATTCGTCAGTTGTCTCAAGTGGAGCTACGGTTCTTTGTTGGCAACAACAATTCTGTCGAGCACCAGCAGTTGTTTATCTTTGATTAGGACTTACGAATTCTGTCTTCTGACCATCTTGATGCTTTGTTGAACTTTAATAAATGGTGTTGTCTCGAAGTTATTACGGCTTTACTTATTTCTTTGGATGTAATTACAGTTGATGTTCAGTGCTGTGTAGAACTTTGCTAAATGGTGTTGTCTCACATGTTATTTCAGTTTTGTTTATTACTTACTTTGGATACAATTTCAGTTAATGCTTTTACTTGACCATCTCCGTGGAAGCCCACCTTTGTTGCTAATTAACTGACTGGTTCTTTTTTTTTTTTTGGGTATTGCTTTCGTTTTGGTTGATGAATTGATGAATTCTCCTTCAGCAAAAAGAAGAGGAAGAAAAAAAGGACAATTTTTGAAGCGATAGTGTTTGAAGTAATACTTTCGGTCATTTTTTGTTAGTGTTAAGTGCGAATATGAACATTATTTTTAGCTCCTGAGAAATTGAAGTCTCTCAACGTACGACATATAAGTGATTGTCCTGAACTCATTTCAGCTGACAAGGTTTGCCTTCGAATCTATGTTCACTTTCAACTGATTCTTTTGAGAAACTCAGCTAGTCAAACTGAATGGAATCTTCGGAGACTTGAGAGATCTCTTCCTTGAGATAGCTGTACTATTACCAGAGAGAAATACCAGCAAATTACAGGTTTGAGAATTAAAAGCATGATGAAGCAGGCATACCCTTTTCGGGGCGAGAGGTCAAGAAAGAAATTAGTTTCAGTTGTGGTTATGCATGGCACAGGTAATCCTATAAGGAAAGACTTCATTTACCCTTTGATTCAGTTGCTGATGGGTGTGAAGGTGTCATTAGATCACTTGGGTATCCCCCTGTACTTATATTCAAGTAGCTAGGCATTATTTCTCTTTCCGTTTTGACGCAGAAGCAAGATTTTTCGACATAGTTTATAGATGCTTGACGTTAGAGATGCTGCTTTGACACATTCATGATGATCTGAACAATATTGTGCAGAGAATTTGTGAAGAGTAGGTCATAATTTTAAGATGCCAAAAAGCCCCATTTTGTTCCTTTTTTTGAAGCAGAAATTTAAGCTCAATTTGCTTAATTTAATGATGTCATCTCCCAAAAAATAAATAATAATAATTAATTAACTTCTCTGGAAGTGACTCTGGGGACACCGTTAACTGAAAGCTTGAAGGAAAAGGGCAATTTCATCAAAATTTAATGATGGAAACTACTATAAGTGAAGTCGTTACTACAAATGTGAGAGCTTTATCCTTTGTTTCCACTAGTTCACAACGTCCTTATTGTAATCTGCTGATTGCAATTGTAAAAGCAACTGTAAAAAAATGTAAAAGTACCAACTTAACCCGCAACTTACGTTGTATTATGTCGTACATTATTGACTTCTTGGATAAACGACATGCCGTACAGAAACAAAATATCGATAAAAGCCAGTCTCTCCTATTTTTTTCTTTCTTTTTTTTTGTAATTTTCTATTATAGGGTTTTAATTTATTTTTGTCAAATGAAACATTCACATCTTAATCCGAAATGAACCGAAGGCTGGAGTCAACTACAAAATAATAATAAATAAATCTTTTCCAGCAAAAAAAAAAAAAAGCAAAAGAAATATCCTTTTCTCAGAAAAAAAAGTAAACGAAATATCTGTGCCATTATAATTTTCAGACTAATAAAGGAACATAATAAACCAAATAATATTCCGGGAAAAAAAAAAGGTTTTTCCGCAGAAATCCTTTTTTCTCAAATAAAATGAAAATTAGACCTGATGTTATGTTTTTTTCCATTTTCTGAAAAATAGACCACCTACTTTTAATAACAAAGATACCCTTTTGTAATATGGTAGCGGACAATTTGAAACTTATTACTAAATGATGATTTTATCATATAGTAAATTAGATAACTATTTTCTGTTATTATGATAACACACTAGGATATTTCCGTCTTTTCATAAACTAGGAGGGTCTACTTTTCTAATAAAGGGAGGATGTGGTTCTAGTTTCTACTCTGTCTCAAGAGAGAATATTTTCAAATAAAAAGATGAGCGGAACAGGGAAGGTGGTATGTGTAACAGGAGCTTCTGGTTACATTGCTTCATACCTTGTCAAGCTTTTGCTACTACGCGGCTACACTGTCAAAGCTTCAGTTCGTGACCCCAGTTAGTGTTCTTTACTCTTTTCTTATCTTACTTTTTCAACAAAGAATTGTGTTTAAAAATCTTCACTTTCAAATTAAGTGTGTTAAAGTGTTTGTTGTTATGGTACAAAGTCGTCCGTTTTAGATAATTAAATTGTAGCATATTATACCAATTATTGGGCAAAAAAATGAAGCTGGTTCCAAAATTTTGATGGGATTATAGCAAAAGGGATAATAGTGCCCCCAGTGGTTGTTTTTCTGATCCCGTTAAAAACTGAACTTATACTTGTGTTTGTGTATGGCCCAGGTGATCCAAAGAAGACAGAGCACTTGATTTCACTTGATGGAGCCAAGGAAAGACTTCATTTGTTTAAAGCAGATTTATTGGACGAAGGGTCCTTTGATTCTGTTGTGGATGGGTGCGAAGGTGTCTTTCATACAGCTTGCCCTGTACTTCATACACCTGCTGACCCAAAGGTTGATCTCTATATTGTTAAATGCTTTCATGTAGCTGCAACTTGAATTTA
>JXTC01000743.1:0-23457 GCA_002914845.1 Trema orientale
GAATGGCTTATACGAGAGCTAAAGTGCCCGAACCACGACACTATAGGGGCGCGAGGGATGCCAAGGAAGTTGAGAATTTTCTCTTCGACATGGAGCAATACTTCCGAGCCGTACAACCCGACTCGGAGGATGCCAAGGTCGCGATGGCTACACTGTACTTGTCTGGGGATGCCAAAGTGTGGTGGAGGACGAAGTACGACGATATTCAGCACGGGAGGTGCACCATAGCCACGTGGGATGACCTTCGAAGGGAATTGAGAACTCAATTCTTCCCTGAAAATGTGTCATATCTGGCTCGACGCCAGCTACGAGAGTTGAAGCAAACGGGCACTGTCCGCGAGTATGTCAAGAAGTTCTCGGGACTAATGCTCGACATCAAGGACATGTCCGAAACAGATAAGCTTTTCCACTTCTACGAAGGCCTCAAGCCTTGGGCTAGAACAGAGTTGCATAGGCAAAGGATCCAAGACCTTGCCACCGCTCAAACGGCCGCTGAGCGTTTGACGGACTATACATCGGAAAACACCCAGCAGAAGAAGAATCAACCCACTCAGAGTTCAAGCAATCCGAGTGGCAAGAAACAAGGGAAGCCGGGGCAGAGCAAAAGTGGGGGAGCGGACAAGAAGAACAATGAGTCCAGTTCCTCCTCGAGTAGTAATGCCCCACCCTATGGGAAGAAACCGATGGCCTGTTTCCTTTGCAAGGGGCCACATAGGGCCTCCGAATGCCCTCATAAGCACAAGCTGAGTGCTATTCAAGCCTCGATTGCTCAGGAGGAGCAAGGCAAAGGTGAAGAGGAGGACGAGTGCCAGATGGGGACCATTAGCCTGTTAAATGCCCTCAAGAAACATGGAGCTGAGGTGAAGAAGGCTCCTGGAAAAGGGCTTATGTACGTAGATGCCACATTGAATGGGAAGCCCGCGGCTAGCGTGATGATCGACACGGGCGCCACCCATAACTTTGTGTCGGATGCCGAGGCACGACGCCTTGGGCTAAAGATTGGGAAGGACACCGGCCGCATGAAGGCGGTCAACTCGAAAGCCTTGGCTACGACGGGAATAGCCAAGCAAGTACGTGTCAAGATTGGCACCTGGGAGGGACTGACTGACTTGGTTGTGGTGCAAATGGACGACTTCCATGTCATCTTGGGGATGGAATTTCTAGTGGAGAAAGGTGCTATCCCAATCCCATCAACGGGAAGCTTGCTGATCATGGGGGAGAAACCCGCCATGGTGCCCGCGAAAGTGAAGCAGGCTAATGACGTGAAGCTCTTGTCCGCTCTACAATTTAAGAAGGGCGTGAAGCGACAAGAACCAACATATGTAGCGGTCCCTTCCGTGTACGAAGAAGGAGGTGAAGAAATCATTCCTCCTGAAATTGATGGAGTGTTGAGAAGATATGGGGATGTGATGCCGGATCAGCTCCCCAAAGCCTTGCCACCAAGACGAGGCATCGACCACCAGATCGAGCTGGTGCCCGGTGCCAAGCCACCCGCTAGAGCGCCCTACCGGATGGCACCACCTGAGTTAGCGGAACTCAGGAGGCAATTGAATGAATTGCTGGAGGCAGGCTTCATCAGACCATCAAAAGCACCGTTCGGAGCACCGGTGCTATTCCAGAAGAAACACGATGGAAGCTTGAGACTGTGCATTGATTATAGAGCTCTCAACAAAGTGACAGTGCAAAACACCTACCCCATTCCGCTGATTGCAGATCTGTTCGACCAGTTGAGCAAGGCCAAGTACTTTACCAAGCTTGATTTGAGATCAGGCTACTACCAGGTGCGGATTGCCGATGGGAATGAGCAAAAGACCACATGTGTCACCCGATATGGGGCGTTCGAGTTCCTCGTGATGCCATTCGGGTTGACCAATGCACCAGCCACTTTCTGTACACTCATGAACTAAGTTTTCCACGAGTATCTGGATAAGTTTGTGGTCGTCTACTTGGACGATATCGTGGTATATAGTGCATCGATGAAAGAGCACAAGGAGCACTTGGCCATGGTGTTTCAGAAACTGAGGGATAATCAACTCTACGTGAAGCGGGAGAAATGCTCGTTCGCACAGGAGACCATCAAGTTCCTAGGCCATGTAGTAGAACGTGGCCATATCCGGATGGATCTGGACAAGGTAAGGGCCATCCAAGAGTGGAAAGCCCCTACCAACGTGAAAGAACTACGCTCATTCCATGGTTTAGCCAACTACTATCGGCGCTTTGTGGAAGGCTATTCAAGAAGAGCGGCACCCTTGACAGAGTTATTGAAGAAGGGTGTTACTTGGGCGTGGACCGTAGAGTGCGAGAAGGCCTTTGAGAACCTGAAAGAGGCCATGATGAGAGATCCTATCCTTGCCTTACCTGACATTGGCAAGCCCTTTGAAGTACAGACGGACGCGTCAGATTATGCTTTGGGAGGGGTGCTATTGCAAGAGGGCCACCCCGTAGCATATGAGAGTCGCAAGCTTGCTGAAGCCGAACGAAGATACACGGCCCAAGAGAAGGAGCTTCTCGCCGTGATTCATTGCTTGCGGATGTGGAGGCATTATTTGTTGGGGTCAAAGTTTGTAGTGAAGACGGACAACTCGGCTGTTAGTCACTTCCTCACGCAGCCAAAACTTACCCCGAAACAAGCCCGGTGGCAGGAATTCGTGGCCGAATTCGATTTTCACTTTGAGCACAAGGCGGGCCGCTCGAATCAGGCAGCGGATGCCTTAAGCCGCAAGGCAGAGCTCGCGGCTTTGAAAGTTCTAGCCAACATGTCTGCTAGTATGGTGAATACCCCCATCAAAGAGCGCATCAAGGAGAACCTGGAGAAGGACCCTGTTGTTAGAACCATCCTGAAGCTCGTGAAAGAAGGCAAGACTCGCCAGTTCTGGGTGGAGGATGACCTTTTATGGGCCAAGGGTGGCCGTTTGTATGTCCCAAGGGCGGGAGACTTACGGAGGGCACTCATGAGCGAGTGCCATGACACTTTATGGGCAGGCCATCCAGGGTGGCAGAGAACACATACCCTTTTGAAACAAGGGTACTACTGGCCGCAGATGCGAGATGATGTGGCGGAGTCCACCAAGACCTGTCTCACCTGCCAACAAGACAAAGTGCTGAGACAGAAGACGCCTGGATTATTGGAACCGCTACTTGTCCCAAGTAGACCATGGGAGAGCGTCTCGCTTGATTTCATTGCGAACCTGCCGAAGACAGGGGAGTTTGAAAATATCTTGGTGATAGTGGACAGATTTTAAAAGTATGCAACTTTCATTCCAGCGCCGAAGCACTGTCCGGCAGAGGAGACGGCCAGACTCTTTTTCAGACATGTAGTGAAGTATTGAACATAGTAAGTGACCGAGATGCCAGATTCACGGGATCATTCTGGTCCGAACTCTTTCATCTCCTTGGGTCACAACTAAACATCTCCTCGAGCTACCATCCACAGACCGATGGACAGACTGAAAGATTCAATGGGATGTTGGAGGAGTACTTGCGGCATTTTGTTAGCGCTAATCAGAAGAATTGGCCGCAACTAGTTGATGTAGCTCAGTTTTGCTTTAACGCTCAGAAGAGTTCTTCAACCAATAAGAGCGCTTTTGAGATTGTTAATGGCCAACAACCGTTGCTACCCCACACAGTGAATGAGTATCGTGGAAAGAATCCCCGAGCCTTCCTCTTTACAAGAGAGTGGAAGAAAAATACCGAGATTGCCTGAGCTTATCTAGAGAAAGCCTCTAAGAGAATGAAGAAGTGGGCAGATCAAGGTAGACGGCCGCTAGAGTTCCAACCTGGAGACATGGTGTTGATCAAGCTTTCGCCTGAACAACTAAGATTCAGAGGGGCCAAAGACAAGAGACTTGTACGCAAGTACGAAGGTCCCATGCCTGTTATTTCAAAAGTGGGCAAAGCATCTTATAAGCTTGACACCCCTGCATGGCTCAAGATACACCCAGTGATTCACGTAAGCAACCTCAAGCCGTATCACGAAGATCCAGCAGATCCAGCACGCAACCAGCCGACCAGAGGACCTATTGATCTCATGCAGCAGAGCAGCAGAGAACCTGAGGAAGTCCTTGCAGAGAGAACGGTGATTGCAGGAAACCGACAGCGAAAGAAGGAGTATCTCGTCAAGTGGAAGGGCCTCGAAGATGAAGAGACTAGCTGGGAGAGGGCGGAAGACTTGAAGAAGCTACAACAGAAGATTGAAGATCGTCAAGCTGTCAAGTCATCGAGGACGCCGACAAGCTGAGTGGGGGAGAATGTGGCGTGTTGCCACACCAAGGCCCATGATGCCCACACATAGTGTGCACATGGTGCCTACGTTGTGCCCACGGTGGTGCCAACGGGTGGAGAATTTTGTGATTATGTAAGGGTATTTTTGTCCAGGATCATTAATTAAGTCCGTGGCCAAATACCCCCTATTTGAGGGCTAGGAATCAGGGGAAAATTGTTGTAAATTTGAAACTCAATTATTTTGCCTCAATTTTGCCATATGTTTACTCGGCCAAAATCATGTTTCCTCCTGCTAGAAGGCTAAAAGCTCAAAAAGCTCTTTAGGGGGGGGTGACCCGGGTGCCCATGGGGGGCCTTGGCCACCAGCATGATAGGGGCTTAGCTATGTACCTCCTTGCCCTATCAATGAAGGAAATGATGTTTAATCATGTCCACGTGTTGCCTATGTGTTGCTTTCGTTGTTGCTTGTTTGTTGCTTATGTGTTGCCCCGATATGCTTGCTTTGTGCTCGCTTGTTATGTGATTGCCGTTATCGAATTGCTTGCTTTGTGCTTGCTTAATGCTATGACATTGCCCATTATCACGGTGTTGCCTGTGGCATGGCTAACCAATGGGTTTGTTTGCCTACAGGCTTGCGTTCTAAGCTGACTTGCTAGCTCCGAGCGATAGCAAGTGCCGCACGCCCCGCCTACTTCGGAGTGCCAAAGAGGCGGCCCGTGACACCGTGCACCGTAGCCAGGCGGCCCCGCCCCTTAACCGCCACATGCTCCACCTCTCGCCGCCCTTACGGGCGGTGACGGCCCGAAGGCCGACGGTGGTGGTGTTTCCGCCACCACCACTATTTTTCTAAATTAATTAATTAGTTAATTAATTAAATAATTATTTAATTTGAATTCAAATTTTAGAAATAGGAAACTGTTCAAATAAGATTAGGATAGTTATCTATTTTGATTATCCTATTTTAAATTTGATTTACTTTAGGATAATGATAAATTTGAATTAATTAAATAATTAAGGATATAATCTAATAGTTAATTTGAATTTAAAAATGATATCTACTAATTTTTGAAATTGGATTTGATTATATTATCTTTAATATTTAAATTTTGAATTTAAATAGATAATGTTAATTCAAATTAATTAGATATTTAATGAGATTAGATATGATTAGATATTATCTAGATATTATCTAGTAGTTAGTTTGAATTTAAATAGGATATCTACTAATTTTTGAAATTAGATAAGATTTCCTATTTGTTTCTATTTAAATTTTGAATTTAAATAGATAACGATTATTCAAATTAATTTGATATTTAATATGATTAAATATGATTAGATATTTATCCATAAATCATGATAGTTTAAATTTGAATAATTTAAATTTAGTAATTATCTTTAATTTAAATTTGATTTAAATTAATGATATAGTTTTGAATTTAAATTTGAAACAAAATCTAATCAGATTAGATTTAAATAATTACTATCCATAGATTATTCAAATTCATAATTATTAAGATTAATTAGGATAGAAAAGATTTGAATTTAAATTATATTATTATTCAAATAGTTAATTGTAATAACTATTTATCTAGTAACTATTTTAATTATAATAATTAAAATAAAGTTAGAATAACTAATTAGATTAGTTACTCTACTTATTAATGAGATTAATTAGACAACTAATTAATGAGATTAATTAGGTAATTAATTAATATGATTAATTAATTAGAAAGTTATATCCTTTTATAATTAAAATAATTCTAATTAATTATAGAAATTTAATAATGATTAGATTTCTATTACAATTAAATTTAGATATGATCTTTATTTAATTATTAGAATTATTTGATTAGATAAAAATACTAGATAAATATCGAAACATTATATGAGTTATAAGTTTCTAATTAATTAGGATTAATTAAAAGAGTTTTAATTATTTCCTAATTTAGAATTTTACAATTAATCTTTTCTAAACACAGTTATAGAAATAGGATTTCTATAATTAAAAGTAATTATCTTTTATTATCCGTTTTAGATCTTAATGAGTTTAAGATAGTATCTTAATGAGATTAAGATAGTATTACATAAATTAATTAATTCTTTAATTAATTAATAATTAGATAATAAATGTGATTTATTTTCTAATTATTTAAATTATCCTAATAAGTCAATATATTAAAATTATTTGATAATTTTAAATTTAGACAAGAATTAGTTATGAACTTAATTCTTACATTTAGGATAATATGTTTTTACTAGAAAACATTAATTATTGAATTTAATTATTTTTTAATTATTATTTAATAATTATTAATTTGATTAATTTTTATTATTTAATAATTGTCTAATAATTATTAATATGATTAATAATTAATAATTAATAATAATTAATGAGATTAATTATATTAATTAGAAGGATAATAATAGTATTAGGATAATTATTTGTTTTCATGATTTATAAGGAAATTGGAGCTTGATTTTAATGAGATTAAAATATTTTGAAATATTATAATTATGAGATAATTATGGTAATATTTTGAGCGGTGGTATTTCACATAAGATATTGATAATTATGAGATAAATATGGTAATATTTTTTTAGTGATAAAAGGCATCTTGATAATTATGAGATAATTATATTTTTTGCAAAATATATTTGATATGATTGTCATATTGAGTGCGAGGATTTAAAATTTTGTTATTTTTAATCCAAAATTATTTAAACCATTCTTTAGTTTTGAAATGATTAATTTTAAGAAAATTAATGAATGTTTATAAAGTTGTTTATATTCATTATTTGCATTTATAATTATTTGTAAAACTTTTATACAAAAATATTTTTATAACTGTTTACTTATTTTTATAAATGCACTTGGAATTTAATTTGATTAAATTCTATTACTAAGAATCTTTAAAATTATTAGTTGAATAATTTAGCGGTTAAAGTTTCTTAGTTTTAATTTTTTTTTAAAAAACTAATGTTTTATATAGGACTTGGTTTAAATACCGTTTTTCAATTATTTATCTTTAGTTGAAAGATTGTTGACTAAATAACTGAATTTTCTTCTGGAAAAGTTTTGCTTGAATGATTTACAATCCACAGACCTTCTTACTTGATCGTTATGTCCTGTGTGCTTTTATTGTCTACCTTTAATATACATGAGATGTATAAAATTATAGCGTTAGCATTTTGGCTTTAGACAATAATTGTTCGATCATAGCACCATGTCTAGAATAGTATGTCATAATGTCTTAAATTAACTAATTCTCTTTAAGTCACATAATTAGATATACATAATTGATTTTATGGTTACTAAGTAAGTTAGATAACTGGGTAAAATCAGGGTCCCTAAATTTTAAAAGATTGAGTGGGAGCGGGTATGAGATATCCATGGTCTCCATCATTGGTTCAATAGTTCTAAAGATGTGCCTCGCCTCAGAATCTTGCTGAGCTCCCGTAGGAAGGTTTTCATCTAGGTATTACTGGTATTGAGTCTCTTAGGATAAATTTGCAAGTGGACTTTACGTACTGATCTCCCGTAGGAGGCTGTATTGTATAAGAAAACTTGTAAATTGAAATGATAGTTACATACTCAACATAGAATGCTATTAACCTCCCGTAGGAGCTACGTTAGTAATTCTGTGGACCGATAAAAAGGGTAATTAGCAAACTAGAATATGAGATATTTGTCTTTTTGTCTAAAGTGAATTGTTCACATTTAATTTGTAGATTCACATGATTACCCGTAGGTAACTTGTGATCTATAGTAGGTTAAAATACCTTGAATATTTGTGATACTCTTAAGGATTCTTACACAAGCATTTAATCTTGATAGATTTAATGTTAAGTATTCTAAATTCTTTTATATTCAGATATACTAGCAAACTAAGTTGAGTACTAAGATGGTCATAATTTGCATACTTGTCCATAATTTATCCTTAGTTTCCAAATGACCAATAAAAGCATAACACATAATCTTCTTGCTTGATTAAATGTCATTACATTTATGTTTCTTATTTTACTATATGTGTACTACAATATCTTGCACGAATTGTCTGCTAATTTTAAATCAGTATCTTAGATTGGTAAATCACAAGAGTTGATGATTTTGTCAAAGTTCATTCCTGATAATTAATATCCTTGTTGAGGTATTTATTATCTAACACAAGATAATGAACACCCTTGTTGAGGCGTTTATTATCTTACTGCAAAAGTAAATCGAAACAAAGATGTTTGTATTTGATCTTTTTTCCCTAAATGTTTAATTGAGAATTAAACTTACAGAATTTAATTGTGAATTAAATTCACTAAATTCGATTATGAATTCCTTGTCTAACTCAATAAAGCTCATTAATTGGTTGGTGGTATTTGTGAAATTAGTTTCATGAAACTGTGTAAAATAATGATTCTACACAGAAATTGGTATTATTTTATAAATAAGGTTCATGGGTTGGACATATTTATAAAAATACACCCAAAGCCCAAATTGGAGAACAAGCCTAATCTTAGTTAGACTAGGGTTAGTAGTTTTTGGCCTCATATATATAAGATATATGAGAGAGAAAAAACTGCACAGTAATTCTACTAGTGACACACAAAAAACAGAGGGGAAGAGAGAGAGAGAATTCGGCCACCACAGGCTGAGAGAAAGAGAAAAAATTTCCTACTATTTCATAGTCTCATCTCACATTCCGGTGTTCCAAAATATCAAGAAGGTGTTCTTGATCGTTCTCCGACGAAGGATTCAACTTGGTGCCCACTCACTTAATCAACCAAGAGCAAGAGCATAGACAAGAAGATCTAGGGTTGGAGATTTGATCACCATCTATAAGGAGATCAAATAGGAACACGCTACAAGAGGTAAACCCTAATCCCATCTCTAGGGTTTGTGCATCTAGATTTGATTTATGTTATACATGATCCTGGATTATGATATATGCATGTAATATGGTTATGAAAATATGTTTTCATGTAAAAATTTTAAAACCTAAATCCGCTATTTTTCCGCTGCGTTCATGATGTGATCATGTGTTTTTCCATAGTTTGCATGCATGTATATTTTTGTCCTAAGTGTTAGGCAATTCCAGCAGAGAAGAGTCAAAAGTGATACCTGAGGAGGTACCTGTAGTTAACAAATATCTTGATGTATTTCCTGAAGATTTGCCTGGGATACCACCAGATAGAGAGATAGAGTTTGTTATTGACTTATTGCCCAGTACAGCTCCTGTCTCTAAGGAACCTTATCGAATGGCTCCAGCAGAATTAAAGGAATTGAAGGTACAGTTACAAGAGTTGTTGGACAAGGGTTTTATTCGCCCAAGCTTTTCACCATGGGGTGCTCCGGTTTTGTTTGTAAAGAAGAAAGATGGTACTATGAGGCTTTGCATTGATTATAGAGAGCTGAATAGGGTCACAATCAAAAACAATTATCCCCTCCCCAGAATTGATGATTTGTTTGATCAACTACAAGGAGCTTCTGTGTTTTTGAAGATAGATTTAAGGTCAAGATACCACCAGTTGAAAATTAAGGAGGAAGATATTCTAAAAATAGCTTTCAGAACGAGATACAGGCACTATGAGTTTTTAGTGATGCCCTTTGGATTTACTAATGCCCCAGCTGCTTTCATGGACATAATGAATAGAGTGTTCAAAGATTTCTTAGATAAATTCGTTATAGTTTTCATCGATGATATTCTGATTTACTCACGCTCGAGAGAGGAGCATACAGGATATTTGAGGACCGTTTTGAGAATTCTTAAGGAAAAGCAGTTGTATGCTAAGTTTAAGAAGTGCGAATTCTGGTTAGAGAAATTTATCTTCCTTGGTCATGTGGTTTCTGAAAATAGTATTTCTGTGGATCCAAAAAAAGTTGAAGCTGTGAGTAATTGGCCAAGACCTACAAATATTTCTGAGATTCGTAGCTTTTTCGGATTGGCTAGTTATTATAGACGTTTTGTTGAAGAATTCTCGAAGTTGGCTTCTCCATTGACTCATTTAACAAGGAAGAATGTCAAGTTTCAGTGGAATGAAAATTTTGAAAAGAGCTTTGAGGAATTGAAGCATCATTTGGTAACAGCCCCTATACTTTCAATACCGTCTGGATTAGGAGGATTTGTTATTTACAGTGATGCCTCGAAGCATGGTCTAGGATGTATTTTCATGCAAAATGGAAAGGTCATTGCTTATGCTTCTAGGCAAATGAAGGAATATGAAAAGAAGTATCCTACTCATGATTTAGAGCTAGCGGCAGTTGTCTTTACACAAAAAATTTGGAGACGTTATCTTTATGCAGAGAAATGTGAGATCTACACAGATCACAGGAGTCTCAAGTACTTCTTTACCCAAAAGGAACTGAATATGAGACAAAGAAGATGGCTTGAACTGGTGAAAGATTATGACTGTGAGATTAACTATCATCCAAGAAAAGCCAATGTAGTTGCTGATGCTCTAAGCAGGAAGTCATTGGCTACTATGACTGTTAAGTATGTTGATATGAAACATCTCTTAATATATTTACATAAGTTAGAGTTAGAGATTGTGCCTACAGGTTTAACAGAAAGATTCCCAGGTCTCATTCTTCAACCTTCAATTTTAGAAAGTATCAAACAAGGCCAGAATACGGATCCCTATTTGATGAATTTAAAAAGTAAGATAGAATCCAAAAAGGAGGTGGCTTTTCAGATTTCTGGTGATGGTGTAATCAGATATGGAAATAGATTGTGTGTGCCTGGTGGAATTGTTAGAAAGGAGATATTGACAAAAGCTCATACCACTCCCTATTCTGTGCATCCTGGTACTACAAAGATGTATAGAGACTTAAAGATACATTACTGGTGGCCTGGTATGAAGAAAGATGTGGTTAAGTTTGTAGAACAGTGTCTCATGTGCCAGCAAGTTAAAGCTGAACATCAAAGATCCGCTGGGAAATTAAAACCTTTGAACATACCCCAGTGGAAATGGGAAGAGATTGCTATGGATCTTGTTGTTGGACTTCCTAAGACAACTAAGGGACATGATCCTATTTGAGTGATTGTGGATAGATATACCAAATCAACTCATTTTCTTCCAGTTAGAATAACATATAACTTGGACCAATTTGCTCGATTATATGTCCAAGAGATTGTGAGGCTACATGGTGTTCCAAAAGTTATCATTTCTGATCGAGATTCTAGAATTACTTCAAAATTTTGGAGGAGTGTTCAAGAGGCAATGGGTACAAAATTGGCATTTAGTACAGCTTTTCATCCTCAAACTGATGGGCAATCAGAGAGAACCATACAGACCCTTGAAGACATGCTCAGAGCTTGTGTGTCGGATTTCCATGGATCTTGGAGCAAATACTTGCCACTTATAGAATTTGCTTACAATAATAGTTACCAAGCTTCCATTGAAATACCCCCATATGAAGCATTGCATGGAAGAAAGTGCAGATCTCCTGCTCATTGGGATGAGATGGGGGAGAGAAAATTTCTGGGTCCAGAATTATTAAGAGAGACAAATGAGGTAGCAGAAAAGATTCGAAAAAGGATATTAGCTGCTCAAAGCAGACAGAAACGTTATTCAGATCCTCAAAGAAGAAAACTAGAATTCAATGTTGGAGATAAAGTATTCTTGAAGATTGCTCCCATAAAAGGAATAATGAGGTTTGGGAAGAAAGGAAAACTAAGTCCCAAATATGTAGGTCCTTTCGAGATACTCAACAAAGTTAGAGATGTTGTCTACAGACTTACTTTGCCAACTTCATTGTCCAATGTACACAATGCATTTCATGTCTCTATGTTAAGAAGGTACATTTCAAATCCTTCACATGTTTTGAATTATGAGCAATTGGAGCTAAGTCAAGACGTGAGTTACGAGGAATATCCAGTGAAGATTTCAGATACAAAAAAAAAGGAACATAGAAACAAAAAAAATCCCTTTGGTCAAAGTTCTATGGAAGAACCATGAAGTGGAGAAGGCCACATGGGAAAGAGAGGAAGAAATGAAAACTAAGTATCCACACTTATTTGGGTAAGCAAATTTCAAGGACAAAATTTTATAAGGAGGGGAGAATTGTGGTGCCCAAGATTCTCACATGCATACTAAGCCAATAATAAATATGTTCTAATTGCATATTAGGCATCTAGAAGTCATTAATACCACTTTTATAGTAACATGCTCATTCCTTGTGTTATATGCATTACATACATGTTATTACACTAATGACTATTGAAGTGTCCCGATGCAGTGTAAAGGTTCAATACCCTCAAAAAGAGAGCTTAGTATGTGAGAAGAATAATGAATACATTCATGAATAGTAATACTATATGCACATGCATTAAAATAATACTTGTTGATAAGTTGGTCAAATAGTAGTTTTTCGATAAAATGTATTTTTCACTCTTTTCGAGGCCAAATTCATTGTGCGTTTAACACGTCAAATAACTTTAATTCAATGTTTAAAACTCATTTATAGTATTTTATTCGTCTGCCCCAGATAAGCACGAGGTGGCAGTCACTGTACTGAACTATGTTTAATTGCACTAAGCTAGCTTAGATTCAGCTTAATCGCGTAATGTTATCTTTGTGTATTCTAATAATTAGACATTAATACTTTGTTTACATTATTAATTGGAGTCTAATTGACTTATTTTTTTGTTTAATGATTGGTTATGGGGCTAGGTTCCACTAAATTACAGTAAGATTGGCCATATAGGATCACAAGTCAAAGTATGACTAGATTTCACTTCCTAAGCTAGGTTTTACCATTTTGGTCTACACTTGGGTGTATAGGATAGACCAGCAATGTGGTGAGTATGCTAAGGATATTTTAGAGCTGGACACATGGAAAATAAGGTGCAAAATTCTCAAAATACCCCTTAGAATTTAAGTTATGCCATTTCTTAGTCATTAAGTATCACTTTTAGACCAAATCTGGTGATTTTCATTCTCTTTCTCTCCAGCCACGACCTGAGCCTCTCCAATACCTTTCTACACTTCTTTCAACTTTCCTAAACCATTTCCAAGAGTTTCCAAGTGGTACAACTCAAAATGGAGCTCTAGAAAGCAAGATAGATCAAAACTAGTCAAGGTAATTCTACTAGTTCTTCTTCCTAGGTCTTTTTCTTTAATTTCAGTTCTCCACTTATTCTCACTTAAATAATGATTCCTCTAGGTTTTCTTGAGTCCTAAAATCAAATTCTAGGCCTTAGGAATCAGTTTGGTGGAGATAGAAGGCAAGAGCTTCAACAAAAGCTCAAACTAGCCAAAGTGAGCTTTATGTAGGATTTCGAAATTGTAGTTAGTTTCTTTTGTTTCAGCTCTTAAATCTAAGCTATTATTTGATGAATAATGGTCCTAAGAACTCTTATATATAGCTAGAAACATAAAATTTAAGTGGAGGATTAAAGTTAGACCTAAAGCCCCAAAGTTTTCTATTTATGGAGTTAAGTATTTTCATGTGTAGTAGATTAAGTTTTCTATGTTTGTAACCTGATTTCTTAAGCTTGGAGTGTATATTTTTTTGATCTTATTATTTATTACACTTATTTGGTGGCTGGTTATGTTGAGATACAAGTATAAAAGTGGTTTTAAACTTGTTTAAACCGAAAAAGAGTTCAAGTGCACTTAGATTGTTCTAAGTGATCCTCTTTGATGTGTATATGTGGGAATTGGATTGTTAATTATTATTATAGGTTTAAAACCATGATTTTAATCATATGGGAATATCCTAGAATTAGGGGAGGTGCTGTCCAAATATTTTTAAAATGAAATGGCACTATTTAGAGGTAATTGGACTAGTTTTACAAGATTGTATGCCATTTTGGGTCATTTTTGTGCTAATGAACTAGTATTCATATTTTAACACTTTTGAACAGTTTTTCAATGCTAGTTATTGACTATCAAGTACCTTAAGTGATTTATAAACTTCTGAGTCATTTTAAGACCAAGTTTCCTAAATTGGTGAAAGTTCTGATTTCAGTCTTGTCCAAGTATCTTAGTTCTTTTATTTTAGAAAAATGTGCATCTAGAATAAAAGAATTTCATGACAGGTGATTGGCACACCAATCTCTAGGGGATATTGACCCTTTCCACTATCAATTTCTATTNAGGTAAGTAAAGACTTACAACTGTATCACAAGAATTACATGGAAGATGTTATTATGTGAAACTTACTCATTCTTGAAAGTTATGGAATGGCATGTGCATGGCACGTCTTGCATGCAAATTGAAAATTTTATTACAAAGTATTTAAAAGTGAGTACCATTGTACCAATTTTATAAGATAAGTTTTAATGGCCATTGTTAGTCTGTCGGAGCTGGGTAAGTAAGTCTGTTGATGCAGACTCTCCCGTTAAAGTAGGACTTGCGGATCTTATGATGTGTCTCGTTGAAGCGGAACAATATTAGTGCAGTGTGGGATGCCCTTTTGATGAGGGAAGGAGTTTTCAAAAACCTCACGCGACGGTCGCATCTTATTTTTACTCTTGGCTAGGATTTCCGCCCAATGTTATCACAGCCTATCGACTTACGAGACTTGCAACGTACTAAGGGGCCCAACTATGAATGTTTTTAAAGAAAATGCATGGATTCAAATATTTAAGAAAGAAAAGTGTACAATGGGAACTTGATGAGATTTTAGAGCATACATAAGCATGCATAGTTTTTACTTACTGAGCCTTGGCTCATTTTAGTCTTGGGATACAGATGAGGAGGCACATTTTGGTACTGACTAGCTGGTTATCTGGCTTGCCTTTTGTCGCCTTGATCATACAGATGTAGACGAGCTTGACTTGTGGGTGACATTTTTGGTTTGAGATATTTTGGTGTAACGTAAATACTATTGCTGATGGCAAAATAGACGGGTGAAAATCTCTTTTGATTGTACTTTGACCTATAATTCTATATGGCCAATCTTATTGTAATCTAGTGGAACCTAGCCCCATAACCAATCATTAAACATAAAAATAAGTCAATCAGACTCTAATTCATAATGCAAACAAAGTATCAATGCCTAATTATTAGAGTGCACAAAGATGATATTACGCGATTAAGCTTAATCTAAGCTAGCTTAGTGTAATTAAACACAGTTCAGTACAGTGACTGCCACCTCATGCTTACCTGAAATCAACATTTTGGAAAATGCTAGAAATGCTTTCTACACATTAAATAAAAGCTATTTGACGTGCTAAACGCACAGTGAATTTGGCTCTGAAAAGCATGAAAAATGCATTTTACCGAAAAACTACTATTTGACCGAGTTATCAATAGACATGATTTTAATGCATGTTCGTATAGTATTACTATTCATAAATGTATTCTTTGTTCCTTTCACATACCAAGCTCTCTCTCTGAGGGTACTGAGCCTTTACACTAAATGAGAGCACTTCCACAAACATTAGTACAATAATACGATTATTTAACAATCAGAATAAGTAATTTACCATGAAATTGATACTAGTTGCTTCAAATGTCTATTATGCAATATGAACATGTTTATTATTGGTTTATTATGTATTTGAGAATCTTGGGCATTACAATCCTTCCCCCCTTATTAAATTTCGTCCTCGAAATTTTCTTACCTAAATAATTTTGGATGTTAACTTCTCATTTCATCTTCTCGTTCCCATGTAGCCTCTTCTACTTCGTGGTTCCTCTATAGTACTTTGACCAAAGGGATCTTCTTGTTTCTAAGCTCCTTTTCTTTTTTATCAAAAATCGCCACTGGTTGTTCTTCGTAGCTTACATCTTGGCTTAATTCTAATGGTTCAAAACTCAAAACATGTTAAGGGTTTTGAATATATCTTCTTAACATAGAGAAGTGAAAAAATATTGTGTACGTTTGACAGTAAGGGTGGTAAGGCAAGTCTATAGGCAACATCTCCAACTTTGTCAAGTATCTCAAATGGGCCTATATATCTGGGACTAAGCTTCCCTTTCTTCCTAAACCTCATGATTCCTTTCATGGGAGTAACCTTCAAAAATACTTTGTTCCCGACATTAAATGTGACCTCTCTCCTTCTAGGATTAGCATAATGCTTCTGTCTATTCTGAACAACTAATAACCTTTTACGAATCTTTTCTACTACTTTAGCTGTTTCTCTTACCAATTCTGGACCAAGAAATTTCTTTTCTCCCATCTCATCTCAATGAATTGGAGATCTATATTTTCTTCCATACAATGCTTCATACGGAGGCATTTCAATTGAAGCTTAATAACTATTGTTGTGGGAAAATTCTATTAGTGGCAAGTACTTGCTCCAAGACCCATGAAAATCTAACACACAAGCTCTAAGCATATCCTCAAGAGTCTGTATAGTTCTCTCCGATTGTCCATCTGTTTGAGGATGAAAAGCTGTACTAAATGCCAGTTTTGTACCCATAGCCTCCTGAACTCTCTTCCAGAATTTTGAAGTGAATCTAGAATCTCGGTCAGAAATGATAACCTTTAGAACACCATGTAGTCTAATGATTTCTTGAACATACAACTGAGCCAACTGATCCAAGCTATAAGTTACTTTAGTCGGCAAGAAATGGGCTGACTTAGTATATCTATCCACAATTACCCAAACAGCATCATGACCTTCATTTGTCTTAGGAAGTCCAACAACTAAATCCATAGCAATCTCTTCCCATTTCCATTGTGGCACATATATAGGCTTTAATGTACCAACAGGCCTTTGATGTTCAGTTTTAACTTGTTGGCATGTGAGACATTGCTCCACAAACTCAATCACATCCTTCTTCATATCAGGCCACGAGTAATGCATCTTTAAGTCTCAATACATCTTAGTAGTATCAGGATGCACAGAGTAGGGAGTGGTATGAGCTTCTGCTAGTATCTCCTTTCTAACAATTCCACCAGGCACATACAATCTATTTCTATAATTGATTACACCATCACTAGAAATCTAGAAGGCTATCTCGTTTCAGAATTCTATCTTACTCTTTAAATTCATCAAATAGGGATCTGTATTCTGGCCTTATTTGATACTCTCTAAAATTGTTGATTGAAGAGTAAGAGATGCCAATCTTTCTATTAAACCAGAAGACACAATCTCTAATTCTAACTTATGTAAATCCATTAAAAGATGTTTCATATCAATACACTTAACAATCATAACAGTCAATGATTTTCTACTTAAAGCATCAGCAACTACATTGGTTTTTTCTAGATGATAGTTAATCTGACAGTCATAATATTTCACCAGTTCAAGCCATCTTCTTTGTCTCATATTCAGTTCCTTTTGGGTAAAGAAGTACTTGAGACTCTTGTGATCCGTGTAAATCTCATATTTCTCCCTATAAAGATAGTGTCTCCAAATTTTTAGTACAAAGACAACTACTGCTAACTCTAAATCATGAGTACGATACTTCTTTTCGTATTCCTTCAATTGCCTAGAGGCATAAGCAATGATTTTACCATTTTTCATCAAAACACATCCTAGACTATTCTTCGAGGCATCACTGTAAACAATCAATCCTCCTAATCTGGATGGTATTGAAAGTATAGGGGTTGTTATCAAACGACGCTTTAATTCCTCAAAACTCTTTTCACAATCATCGTTCTATTGAAACTTCACATTCTTCCTTGTTAAATGAGTCAATGGAAAAGCTAGCTTCGAGAACCCTTCAATAAAATGTCCATAATAACTAGCTAACCCTAAGAAGATATATTTGTAGGTCTTAGCCAATTACTCACAGCTTCAACTTTCATTGGATCCACAGAAATACAATTTTCAGAAACCACATGACCAAGGAAGATAACTTTCTCTAACCAGAACTCAGTCTTCTTAAACTTCGCGTACAATTACTTTTCCTTAAGAATTCTCAAAATGGTCCTCAAATGTTCCATATGCTCTTCTTTTGAGTATGAGTAAATCAGAATATCATCTATGAAAACTATAACGAATTTATCTAAAAAATCCTTTAACACTCTATTCATCATGTCTATGAAAGCAGCTAGGGCATTAATTAAAACAAAAGGCATCACTAAAAACTTATAGTGCCTGTATCTCGTTCTAAAGGTTGCCTTAAGAATATCTTCTTCCTTAATCTTCAGTTGATGGTATCCCAATCTTAAATCAATCTTGGAAAATACTGAAGCACCTTGTAACTGATCAAACAAATCATCAATTCTAGGGAGAGGATACTTATTCTTGATTGTGACCTTATTTAGCTTTCTATAATCAATACAAAGCCTCAAAGTCCAATCTTTCTTCTTTACAAACAAAACTAGAGCACCCCATGGTGAAAAGCTTGGACATATGAAACCCTTATCCAAAAGCTCTTGTAATTATACCTTTAATTCCTTTAGCTCTGCTGGAGCCATTCTATATGGTGCTTTAGAAATAGGAGCTATACCAAGGAGCAAGTCAATAACAAACTCTATCTCTCTATCAGGTGGTAATCCCGGTGGATCTTCTGGGAATACCTCTAGAAATTCATTAACCACTGGTACTTCTTCTGGCTTTATCTTAAGTTCCTATCTAGTATCCATAGCTCCAATTATAGCCAATAATAATCATCACCAGAATATGAATGCAAATAATATAAAATAATATAAAAATTTATAACAGGTATCAAAATGTATATCAAACACTTACAGAGGAGTGAGGCCCGACATGTGTATATAAACGGTCTTCAGAATCATTTTAAAATATAAGCTCTGATACCAACTGTGACATCCCCCGATCCCACACGCGTACGTAATGATATTCGTAAAAAAGTTTAGTGAGATCGGGAGACGCCACTCGACTTAGAACTGATAAAATGGGGGAAAATTTAAAACTTTTTTTAATCTTTCTGGGAGAAAACGGGAAATTCCACTCATAATTATACATAGTCTAATTTATACGTATATATGTACTCATGAAGTGGGCCTCTCATAAAATATACATAATATGCACACACTAAAAATAGGTATTCTCAGTCAGGAAACCATAGCATCAAAATGCTCATACACACAAGCTGCGGTCAGAAAGTCGGCACTCCTCCTCTATCTCACATAGCATCAGTAACTTCTACAATGTAAGAATATTTATGAGTATAAAACTCAGTAAGTAACGTATGCAGATGCAGAGTGCACATGACAGAGAATAGATAATCATATGATTGGGATCTCCGTGTATATTGTATTGCCTGACAAGACCGTGAATCGCATACTGAGCCACTCAGATAACTAATAACTAATCATAAGCTGTCGTATGGAGGTCTCGAGTCCCAAATACATCTCAAACCCCCCTGTGTACTGTAGAGGTCCTCCCTATACCGCTATCAGAGTGTTCCCGAAGGAACTAAATAATGTCCCCGAAGGAACCTAATACCAGATAATGTCCCTGACGGAACCAGATATTTGGGCGCTGGCCCGCCACTCCCTATTCACCAATACTCGTCAGGCAATATAAATATACCACGTGTTCATGTCTCGTATAAAGCATAATGACAGATACGTATGTACACATATGCACAAATTTCACATTCACAAATTCCACAGATTCACAGAAACATAGAATTTCTTACATTGCAGGTGTAACGTTACTTACCTTGTGTCTGACAGAAAAGATAGTGAAAAGGGTCAGTATCCTCTGTGGCAAGGTGTGTGGAAGACCTGATGTCAATTTTATCACTACGACGATCACTACAATGTAAAATGCTTAAAGAAAACAAGTACAAGGCCAAATTACAACTTTTACAAAATAAGGAAGCCTAATCACAAAATAAACCAAAATGTCACCTACTTTCATAAAAACTAGTCCATTTGCTTCTAAATGGTACCATTTGGTTTTAAAAAATATTTGGACAGCACCTCCCCTATTTTTAGGACATCCCCACATGATTAAAATCATGGTTTAAAACCTGCAATAACAATCCACAGGCCAATTCCCATATATACAACTCAAAGATGATCATTTAGAATAACTTAGGTGCACTTGAATTCCTTTCGGTTTAAACAAAGTTTAAAACTACTTTTCCACTTATGTGACATCACAACCAGCCATGAAGAGAGTCTAATAACTAATAGGATCAATAAAATATACATTCAAAGTCTAAAAAATCAGATTACTATTATAGAAAACTTAATCTACTACACATAGAAATACCTAATTCCGTAAATAGCAAACTTTAGGGCTTTAAGTCTAATTTTAATCATTCACTTAAATTATTTGTTTCCAGCCATAAACAAGGTTTCTCAGGACCTTTATTCATCAACTAAAAGCTTTGATTTAAGAGCTAAAGCAATAGAAATAAATTACCAATTCTAAATTCCACAAAATGCTCACCTTGACTAGTTTGAAGTTTTGTTGAAACTCTTGCCTTCTACTTCCACAAAACTAATTTCCAAGGCTTTGAAATTGATCTTAGGACTCAAGAGGACGTAGAGGAATCATTATTTAAGTAATATCAAGTGGAGAATTGAAATAGGAAAACAAAACCTAGGAAGAAGAACTAGTTGAGTTACTTTAACTAGTTTCGATCTATCTTGCTTTCTAGAGCTCCAAATTGAGTTCTACCACTTGGAAACTATTGGATATGGATAAGAGGAGCTGAGAGAAGTCTAAAAGTGGGTGGGAGAGTTTCAGGTCGTGGCTGGAGAGAAAGGAGAAGAAAATGACCAGATTTGGTCCAAAAGTGATACTTAATGACTAAGAAATGGCATAACTTAAGTTCTAAGGGGTATTTTGGGAATTTTGCGCCTTACTTTCCATGTGTCCAGCTCTAAAACATCTTTAGCATACTCACCACGTTGCTGGTCCATCCTATACACCCAAGTGTAGACAAAAATGGTGAAACCTAGCTTAAGAGGTGAAAACTAGTCATACTTTGACCTATAATCCTATATGGCCAATCTTATTGTAATCTAGTGGAACCTAGCCCCATAACCAATCATTAAACATAAAAATAAGTCAATTAGACTCCAATTAATAATGCAAACAAAGTATCAATGCCTAATTATTAGAGTGCACAAAGATGACATTACGCGATTAAGCTTAATCTAAGCTAGCTTAGTGTAATTAAACACAGTTCAGTACAGTGACTGCCACCTCGTGCTTACCTGAAACCAACATTTTGGAAAATTCTAGAAATGCTTTCTACACATTAAATAAAAGCTATTTGACGTGCTTAACGCACAGTGAATTTGGCTCCGAAAAGCGTGAAAAATACATTTTACCGAAAAACTACTATTTGACCAAGTTATCAACAGACATAATTTTAATGCATGTTCGTATAGTATTACTATTCATAAATGTATTCTTTGTTCCTTTCACACACCAAGCTCTCTCTCTGAGGGTACTGAGCCTTTACATTGCATGGGAGCACTTCCACAAACATTAGTACAATAATACAGATTATTTAACAATCAGAATGAGTAATTTATCATGAAATTAATACTAGTTGCTTCAAATGTCTATTATGCAATATGAACATATTTATTATTAGTTTATTATGTATGTGAGAATCTTGGGCATTACAGGTTTGGCCTTGTTCAGGTTGGTGAAATCTATACAGGTCCGATTGTCCGCACTTTTCTTCTTTACCACTACTGGGTTGGAGACCCAACATAGGTATACGCATTCCATGATTAGGTCGTTCTCCAGCAGTTTCTCGACCTCCTTGTTGATGGCTCTGTTTTTCTCTGGTACGAACTTTCGGGGCTTCTGCCTAACCGGAGGAAAGTTGGGGTCTATGTTCAAGTGGTAACAAGCGTGTGTGGGGTCTATCCCGGGTATGTCGTTATGGGACCACACGAAGATGTCCCTATTCCATCTAAGGAATTCCACCAGCTCGTCCCTATCAGGACTACTCTCTCTAGCTCTAATTTTTCCAAGGGGACCGCTGCCAACTCCTCGATCGTGGTGTCTAGTTTGTCAGACTCCTCCTCAGTCTACTTCATGTACGCCGGCAAATGGTCCTTTGATTGCTATTTGTCTTCTACCGAGGCGCTCATGCTTCCATCGGCACCCTATAAAGCGGGCGAGAAGCACTTCCTCACAGAGGCCTGATCTCCCTTGATGTCTATTGTGTAAGTGCCATCTTTTGATTGGCACCTCAGGACCTGGTAAAGGGTGGATGCAACTCCATGCATGGCGTGGATCCATCCTCTCCCCATGATGGCGTTGAATGAGGATTGACAATCGATGACGACGAAGTCCACATCCAGGCACCTCTCGGCGGCACACACTTTTAAAGTAACGATGCCCAAGGGACTGACTTTACTGCTGCTGAAGGCGAACAGTGGCTGATAGGTCGGCTTAAGCGTGTTTCGGTTCAGGCCCTTGTTCTCGAGAGTGCCGAGGAATAGGACGTCGAAACTACTCCCGCCGTCGACCAGGACCCTTCGCACCATCGAAGAATCGATTTGTAGCTTTACCACTAGAGGGTCGTCGTGAGGCAAGCGCACTGTGGCCAAATCCTGCAGGGTGAAGGCGATGGGGGTAGTTGAGGCGTAACTCTCCTCCGTCGTCAGGTGATTCACGGAGTGCCCCAGACCCCTCAAACGCTTCACCCTCTCCTGGATTCTTTTCTGGTGTTTCTCCTTTTCTTCTCGATTCTAGTTCAGTTCTGGTCTGCCCACAATCACCGACACTACCCTTAGAGCCTGGTCTCCTGACCCTGAGGCTTGGGTCTGCTTCCCCTTGTCTGGAACGCCCCCTAGTTTAACCATATTGTTATATATAGCCAAACTGAAAAGTGTTGTTCTTTCTTAAATATTATCTTTAGTTTTATAAAAAGGTGGGCAAATTTGAACTTTCTAAAACCTTTAAATAGAGCAACTGCATGACATTTCTTGTTAAAAGTGTCTTTGCAAAATGTACAATCAAAAGAAGTTTTTACCAGTCTATTTTGCCATCAGTGGTAGTATTTACATTATACCAAAATATCTGAAACCCACAAAACATGTCGCCCACAGGTCAAGCTTGTCCATATCTGTATGATCATGGCGACAAAAGGCAAGCCAAGCAACCAGCTAGTCAACACCAAAATGTGCCTCCTCATCTGCATCACAAGACTAAAATGAGCTAAAACTTAGTAAGTAAAACTATGCATGCTTATGTATGCTTTAAAATCCCATAAAGTTCTCATTGTACCCTTTTCTTTCTTAAAGATTTGAGTCCATATATTTTCCTTAAAAATTATTCATAGTTGGGCCCCTTAGCACACTGCTAGTCCCGTAAGTCGATAGGCCGTGATAACATTGGGCGGAAACTCTAGCCAAGAGTAAAAATAAGGTGCGACCGTCGTGTGAGGTTTTTG
>JXTC01000743.1:24170-58054 GCA_002914845.1 Trema orientale
AATTAACTATAAGTTCAAAATCCTACATAATGCTCACCTTGACTAGTTTGAGCTTTTTCTGAAGTTCTTGCCTTCTACCTCCACCAAACTGATTCCCAAGACTTAGAATTAGATTTTAGGACTCAAGAGGACCTGAAAGAACCATTATTTAAGTAGTAACAAGTGGAGAATTGAAATTAAAGGAAAAGACCTAAGAAGAAGAACTAGTAGAATTACCTTGACTAGTTTTGATCTATCTTGCTTTTTAGAGCTCCAATTTGAGTTATACCACTTGGAAACTCTTGGAAATGATTAAGGGAAGTTGGGAGAAGTCTAAATCTGAGTTGGAGAGTCTCAGGTCGTGGCTGGAGAGAAAGGGAAAGTAAATAACCAGATTTGGTCTTAAAGTGATATTTAATGACTAAGAAATGGCATAACTTAAATTCTAAGGGGTATTTTGGGTATTTTCCTCATTGCTTTCCATGTATCCAGCTCTAAAACATCCTTAACATAGTCACCACGTTGCTGGTCACTCCTATACACCCAAATGTAGATCAAAATGGTGAAACCTAGCTTAGGAAGTGAAATCTAGTCATACTTTGACTTTTGATCCTATATGGCCAATCTTATTGTAATTTGGTGGATCCTGGCCCCATAACCAATTATTAAACATAAAAATAAGTCAATTACACTCCAATTAACATGTCAAACATAGTATTAGCACTCAATTATTAGAATGCACAAAAATGATATTACGCGATTAAGCTTAATCTAAGCTAGCTTAGTGCAACTAAATACGAATTAGTGTCCTGAATGTCACCCCATGTTTACCTGGAGCTGACAAAAAAAATGCTATAAATGAGTCCTAGACATTGAATTAAGCCTATTTTATATGTTAAACACACAGTGAATTCGGCTCCAAAGTACGTGAAAATTGTATTTTACCGAAAAACTACTATTTGACCAAGTTATCAACAAACATGATCTTAATGCATGCGCACATAGTATTGCTTTCATAATTATGTTCTTTGTTCCTTTCACACACCAAGTTCTCTCTCTAAGGGTACTGAGCCTTTACACTGTATCGGGACACTTCGACAAGCATTAGTGTAATAATATGTATATAAATGCACATAACATAATAAATAAGCATGTTACTATGAAAGTGGTATTAATGAATTCTAGATGCCTAATATGCAATTAGAACATATTTATTATTGGCTTAGTATGCATGTGAGAATCTTGGGTACCACATTATCCTGCCCAGCGGCGTCCCCTTTGGTCTGGCCTCTGCTCGTCTTTACATACTGTTTCAGTTTGCCCGTCTAGATCACCATCATCACCTGCGCGTAAAGGCTACGGCAGTGGATGGTGTCGTGCACGTGATCCCTATAGAACTGGCAGTACCTATTTTTATTCTTCAAATGGTCGGGAACGCTGGACTTTGGGGGGTCTCTAAAAATGCCCTTGTCTTTGTTCTGGAGGAAGATTACGTCAATCGTCGTGTTGAGCTCGAACTTTGGCAAGGGGTCTTTAAACGTCTTCCTCCTCTTGTTGCTTTCTTGACTGGCTTGGCCAGGGGCTGCCTTCGGCGTTGATTCCTGGGCTGGTGCAGGCCTCTTTGCTCCCTGTGCGGCTGGGGTCTGCACCGACGTAGTTGTGATCGCTGCAGAGGCTTTGGGTGCTTTTTGGTGGCTTTCTAGCACCCTAAAGACACCTTCCGATTTTGCCTGGACGTCGGCCATGTCGTATGGCAGGTTTAGGAGCAAGTGCTCTGACAACATCGAGCCTGGCTGAAGGCCTCTGACGAAAGAGCTTGCGGCTTGGATCGTGTCGGCACCATGTATTAGGGACATCATGTCCAAGAAGCGGGACAAGTAGTCCCTGGGAGACATGTTCACGGACTGCTCCAATTGGTCCAGGTCTCGCATGGTATTCTGTTACCTCCTGGAATTCACGTACTGCTTCAGGAACATTTTGCAGAAATCTTCGAATCCATTTATGGATCTCTCTGGGAGTTGCCTGAATCACGATAGGGCCGGTCCTGCCAGGGTGGTGGAGAAAACTTTGCAGATCACTGCCTCGTTTCTGGTCTCTAGGGCCATCTTTGACTGGAATTGGTATATGTGATCGAGGGGGTCGCTCTTTCCCTCGAACGGTTTGACCGTTGGGGTTGTGAAGTCCATCGGCTTAGGCTCTAGTTGAATCCAGTGTGCAAAGGCTGTTCAGTTGATCCCACGCACGGCCTATTCTACCAAGTCGGCATGGGTCTGGAAGTGATGGGCTTCGAGACTCCTGCTCAGCTCTACCGTTATTTCTCATTTCCAGTCGGGAAGTGTCTCCTCCGGGCCCTTCAGGCGTTGCTTATCCATTACCGCCTCTGCCCGGGGGAGCCTCGCATGGCTTTGCTGTTCCTCGCGTGCTATCGTTCCTGAGGGAGCGGGGACCTCTCCTCTGGCTGGGGCGTGTTGCCTTCTGACTTCTTGCTGGACCTCTTCGTCAAAGTCATCCTTACGTTCGCTTCTCGCCTCACTTGCTAGCAGTCCCTCGAGGCGAATGTTGTCCCTGTGGACCTCTACGACTTCCTCTCTCAGGCCTAGGGTGGCCTCATGGGCCGTTTCCGCCTTCTTGTTGGCTTCTGCCAGAGCAACGAGCATCTGGTCTAGCTTTTGTTCCATACTAGGTGGCACCTCTTGAGGTCTCTCTCCTGTCTCGGGTAGCGCACTCCTTGTTGTCATTCTTGAGGGGGCCATCCGCTGTTGTATGGCTTTTTGTTCAGGAAAGACGCTGTCGTGACACTCTTACTCTTTTTCTCGCGCTCACCTTCCCACAGACGGCGCCAAACTGTTGGTGCTCTACTCACCAATTGTCCACGTGTCTCTTCTGTCCTTGACTACTCCTGGCTTCAGGCTTGATCGGAGAGGCGGGGATCTGCACCTGCAAAGACTCTCCGATACTCTCCGATACTTAAGTCAGAAGTTGGTTCATTGGATGGAATAATAATGACTAATAACTCACTTATTTCATATATCTTTTTTGCATATATATGTTTCTGTCTATATATCCCTTTTTAGAGGGATGTAGGTCGTATATATATTCTAGGAACTGGGACCTCGATGGCTCCCAATCCCAGGATCAAGTATCTTTCTTCATCATAACTTGCCCTGAAAATCACGGGCCAGGGTTACCGTAATCTCATCTGATTGATGTGACTTACTCTCTGACGTCGCCTCCGGTATGAGATCGGCAGGGAGGGACATCAACAATCTGCCGCTCTGTCAGGACGGCTTGCTCGATGCGCACACCTACCCAGGATTGCATTAAATGCCCTGTCTGGGTCTGGAACTGTGCACTGCCTCCAGTGGTCTTCTGGTGGAAGACCCTTGAGGTTTCTGACCCCCAGGTGTGACAAGGATCAGATTGGGCCGAACCCGTCCAGGGTTTGGGGCGGATCCGGCCTTGGCCCATGACAACCAGCGAGCCCATATCGTGTCACGTGCGACTCATGCGACCTTTAAGTGATTTTCTCATATACGTGTCAACTGGCGTCTTCTTTGCCACCTGTTTCGCCCTCTAGTTGTCCGCATGGCGCATAATCCGAAAGTGGGCCCCACACCAATAGTAACAAAATCCCCCACCCATGCCTATCCAAGCTCCATACTTTAATCATCATAACAACTTCCTCACAACTAGCAATTTCGACCCAATAATTTACTAAGTGTTCGGGGTAAACCCCAATCTCCAGCACCATTGGTTCAAAATGGCAGCCTCGCAATCCAGGAGCATCCAATTCCAAGCCACAGTGTCAAATTTGTGGCAAAATAGGTCATATAACTTTCAACTGCTATCACCGTGCTAATCTCAATTACCAGCCTCAATTTTCCCCTGCTGCAGCTTCCTTCAATCCTAATTTCCCTGGCAAAATGACCTCTCCAATGGCAACGATGCTCACTACCTCAGCGATACCCACTAGATATCCACCACATCCTCCTAACAACTTGTGGTACTTGGATTCAGGAGCAACTCTCCATTTTACTCCTGAGTTTGGCCACCTTACTGATGCTATGCCTTTCACAGGTGATGATAATCTGGTGGGCAATGGTAAGCGAATTGGTATATCGCATATTGGTCATGTTCTGTTATCTAGTCCTGTGAAACCTATTCATTTGAATCATGTGCTCTATATACCTGAAATATCAAAATAGTTAATCAGTGTTACCCGTTTATGTGATGATAACAAGGCTTTTGTTGAATTTTATTCTACTTTCTTTCTTGTGAAGGATCAACAAACGAAGCAACTCCTTCTCCAGGGTCATTTAAACATGGATTATATAAACTCGAGTCTCTAGTCCCTTCTTCCTCCAATGTTGTGTCCTCTTTCTCCTCCAGTCCATCAGTCCATGGCCCTCTAGTACAAGCCTTTCTCACTCAACACAATCAAGCTATTCTCTGGCACAACAGACTCAGCCATCCAGCTCCTCGTGTTGTCAATAAAGTTTTACAGTCTTTTAAGTTGAACTATTCTTTGTCTGATCATATTTGCTCTGCTTGTCAAATGGCCAAGAGCCATCGTCTACCGTTTGTACTTTCTAATTCTAGAGCAATAAAACCCTTCGATTTAGTTCATTCTGACCTATGGGGTCCATCTCCAATTTCATCTGTCAAAGTATTTTTTGTTGTTCATTGATGATCAGACAAGATTCATTTGGCTCTATTTGTTGAATAATAAAAGTGAAACTTTTTCTTATTTTTTGAAATTTCAATAACTCATCCAAACACAATTTGGCACTACTATTAAAGCTTTGCAAACTGATTGGGGTGCCGAATTTCTTCCCCTTAAGCCGTTCGTATCCAATCTAGGAATCATTCATCGTCATCCCTGCCCTTATACCCCTGAACAAAATGGTCGTGTGGAAAGAAAGAATCGTAATATTGTTGAAAAAGGGTTGGCTATGCTTGCTTTTGCATCTATCCCTCTATCGTTTTGGCCATATGCTTTTCAGACTACTATTTATCTAATCAACTGGTTGCCTATACCAGTTCTCTTCAGCAAAACCCCTTTTGAGTCTCCCTATCATACTTCCTCTTCATATGCTTCTATTAAAGTCTATGGTCATGTCTATTTTCCTTTCCTCTAACCATACAATCATAATAAACTTCAATATCGGTCTGTTGAATGTATTTTGCTGGGTTTTAGCTCTCATCACAAAGGTTATCTTTGTCTACAAAAACAAACGGGTCGTGTCTATGTCTCTCGCCATGTTATTTTTAATGAGTCTGTTTTTCCATTTCACTCTTCTTCCTCTCCTCCTCCTCTTTCTCTTCCCACTGAGTCTGCTACTGATTTTTTTCTTCCCTCCATCTCCACCCCTCACGTTCCCACATCTTCTTTCCAACCTGTCTCATCTTTCTCCGAGTCTCCCTTTCCTCAATTTCCTTCTCTTCCTTCCATCTCTTCACCCTCTACTGCATCTTCTTCCTCACCTTATTCACCCCCTTCTTTGTCCATTCCCTCTTCCTCACATGTCTCTCAAAATACTGATCCAATAATTTTACCACCAGTTCTGCCTACTGTTGTTTTACACGATCCGGTGTACACTCATTCGATAGTTACAAGGTTCAAAGTTGGTATTGTGAAGCCTAAAATTCTCTTAGCTGAGTTTGATGATGCCCTTGAGTTGGATTTGTTTGAACCTACTACTTATAAACAAGCTGCTAGACATGCTCACTGGTGCCAAGCTGCGGACACTGATTTTCAAGCACTTCAACGAAATTCCACTTGGACCTTGGTTTCTCTTCCACTTGATTGCAAAATTATTGGCTGTAAGTGGGTTTACAAGGTTAAACTCAAACCAGATGGCTCTATTGAATGCTATAAAGTACGGTTGGTTGTAAAAAGTTTCCATCAAACATATGGCCTCGATTATTTTGAAATCTTTAGCCCAGTGGTGAAGCCAACTACCATTTGCCTTGTTCTCAGCCTGACCATATCTTATAATTGGTCTTTGAAGCAGCTTGATCTGCACAATGCCTTTTTGAATGGAGATCTTACTGAACATGTATTTATGGAGCAATCCACTGGCTTTGCTTCCTTTGACCATTCTACGCATGTATGCAAGCTTACTAAGGCTTTATATGGCTTAAAAACAAAGTCCTCAAGCATTGTACACCAAACTTAGCAAATGCTTACTTCAACGGGGGTTCCATAGCTCTACTTCTGGTACATCTATGTTTTTCCTTCGGACCCCTACTCCAATGACTATATTATTGGTATATGTGGATGATATTATTGTTACTGGCAGCGACACCACATTCCTTGCTTCTCTGGTTCAATACCATAATACTCAATTTGCTCTCAAGTATTTGGGTTCGCTCTCATACTTTCTTGGCATTCAAGTTCAGTATACCGGCTCCACTTTGCACTAATGCCAACAAAAATATATCACTAATCTGCTTCATCCTGCCTCCATGTTTGATTCTAAGCATATTTTTACACCAATGGCTTCCTCAACGTCACTCTCTTTGTATGATGGTGAATAACTTCCTGTCCCTACCGCCTATCAAAATATTGTGTGTTGGGATATTTGTCATAAAAAGTAGAATTTTAATTTTACCCTTTTAGTGTAAACAACTTTCTATTATATACAATTACGATATTTGCTAAATTAAACTATCTCAGTTGAATAGTTTATTTATCTAAAAAAGATTCTTCGACTTTATTTGTGTATTATGGGGAGACTCATTTTTTTATCTAAGTCTAAATTAACTAGCTCACAATCTATAAATAAAGAGAGAATATTTTATTTACTAAAGATTATAGTGTTTGTCTATCTCAACGGGAATGATATGTCTCAAAATCATTGAAGTCTGACTTCTGATAGAAACACTAGTACAATATAAATAAGTTAAATGTATTGAACTGGACCAGGTAATATAAAGAATTGGAGTGCCGTAACTCAATTCTTATATTACCACAAACTAGCTCTTAGCATATAGATTTTAATCCTTGATATTTGACTGAACTTACTTTCATGGATTGTAGCCTTTTAATTTGTTAAAAGACTAATCTCTATGAAATGAGTGACGCAATTATCACCAACACCACTTGTTATGAGTAGTACTTTTTTATTACTGCGTACAAATTACTTTTGAGTAGTTGAATTTGACACTTGTTTGCTTATACTTAGTCTAACATTTTCTCCGCTCTACAGCTTGTGGAATAATCCTTAGGATACATTGATATTCATAACAACCACCCTTGACTGCGTTAATGAAGTGTGTATATAAGTAAGGGTATAAGTTCTTTTTAGAAAGATGTGTTTTTTTGTTTTTTTGTTTTTTTTCCGTTGCATAAACCATTAATAGAAGGTTGAATGAGGAAACAATGAATTGACAAGAAGTAGTGGACTACATGTCGCGCAATACACCCGTGTGCTTGTATCTGAAGAATATGTAGTTATATTTGATTTAATGAGATCTAGTCAAATTATTGTACTTCAAACTTCATTTTCTACTATATATATCACCTCAAATTCATTTTACCAACTCCCAGAAGACTCTCTCTCTCACATAGAAGATACTTTTAGATTAATATTAATATCTCTACAGAAATAAGATTACTCAGACGATCAGTACTCCCACCTAATGATAATCTAAACAATTTATATATAGCATGTTTCGGGAGAATAAGCCCTCCAGCTGTTTAAGGATCAGTCATGTTGATGAGAGTACCTTCCACCACGTTGTCAAAACAAGTGTTCATGTATAATGACACCAAGTGTTCGTGGTGACCATTGAATTGTGTCCTGTTTGCTTTGTGGGAAAAAAGTTAATAAGATGATGTTTTGTCTTACTTTACTAGTGCGTTTTGGTACTAGCATGAGAATTTCCGTTCACAGTTTTTAATAGAAACATAAAGCAGCTTTATCTGAATATTTTCAATGGAAATCACAGAATTACTTTGAAAGACTAATAACTTCGGTGTCCTCCATGCTTCGATCAATACGTTTTATTATTTACGTACTTAAATTAGCTCTTTTAATATATTTTTCTTCAACAAAGTAATTCATGTACATGTATAAATATTATTTTTTGTCCCAGTTTTCTTGAGGGAAAGGATGAAATATTATTCAATAATAAACAAAAGATCTCTGTGACCAACAACTACAAAAGCTAACCGAAGACAATTAGATCAATATTACCTGAATAAAAATATACAGATACATTAATATATGTCTTTGTTGTTCTACTACGAAAGCTTACACAATACAATTTGGATTTTAGAGAAATTATTGTTGTCTTTTTAATGTTTATGTCGTCTTTCAGGTGCATGTTGTCATTTTCAACTTTGTTGGGAGAAAAATAACTTGTTGCTACTTAAAATTACTGTCGTCTTTTATTCTAATTGAATAATTAGTCATTTTACCACATATCATTTCTCGTCTAAATTTATTTTTTCACTTTTTACTTTATAATAAGTGGGCTCCTAAATGGCAACAGGGTTCCTATTTTGCTTTCTGTCACTAACATTATTAGAAGACCATTAATTAACAAGAACCAAATAGTTATTTTGCATTCTAAAAGGTTTTTTGAATATGAAATGATGCACTTTTTGGGAGATATATGACTTCTAAAAATATTTTAAGATCCTAATAAATTAATGCAAAACCTGCTATCTTATTCTGCTTTTTTTGTTTTTTATTTTTTTGATTTTGTTTTTATATATATTGAACCATGTCAAAAATATAAACATTTTTCTACCTCTTTTTCTTTTATCTCATTTAGTTAACAATAAAAACTAGCTATTTATAAATTTTCACTTAAAAGAAAATCTAGTAGAAGCATTTATTTATCTCCTTAAAGGAGAAAAAACATTTTACTCAATGACGATCTTTTGATGGTGTTAGTGTAGTGGGAAAGAGAATATATATCAACTTTGTCATTCAGGGTACTTGAATACAAAGTAAAAAATGAGGAAGCAAATTCATATCAATTGCAAATGTGACAAAATAACTAATTATTATTCTAATATTTTAACATTCCAGGCCCAAAAAATAACAGGTTGTTACTCGAAAGGATTATTAATTTTCCCATGCTTAAATCCTCGGGGAGCAAACAAAGTGGCAAAAACATAAGTTGACGCATTTGTCTTTGAACAATGCTTTTTTTTCCCTCTCTTTTTTATCTCTTCTCTTTCATTTTTATTTTACTTTTCTACTGGTATATTATGATGTTAACTTTAGTGTCACACACTAATCAAAAAATAGATGCATTACAAAATTATATCTAGATTCCATGTGGCGAAATGGAGAAATTTAGACCCATGCCTTTTAATGCATGGACTACTTTTTAAAACTCTTCGTAAGATATATTTCTTTATGGTAGACTTAAGCAGTATAGTTATGATTTAAAAGATTGCAAGGAGTTTCAAATATTACGTTAGGTTTCTAACAAAAATACGGAGATAATTTTGTTTTTCAATTCGAGTACAGTTTTATTAGAAAAATATCACTTTTTAAAAAAAAAATTTAGAAAAATATCATTTTTAAAATCTTTACTAGTTACTAGTTTCTAAAAACTAAATATAAGTAACTAATTACTATTTGAAAAATAGTATTTTTCTAAATACCATTTTGAAAAATTGCATTTCGAACAAAAATTATATCAGATCTATAAAAAATAGAGACCACTGTATTTTTTAAAATTTTTTCTAAAAATATAGACCTAATTTTTTACTATTATTTTTTGAGAAATAGAACCCTTAAAACTCTTTTTAAAATAGGCCTTTTGGTGGCCTAATGAGCATGTTAGGTATGGTATGGCAAGCATGTGAGATTATAGCTTAAAATGTCTATTTTATAGAGTTTTTTTGTTTTTTTTTTTCCAAAAACAGGCTATCTCCCGAAACACACTATTATTAATACTATCTATTTTATAAACGATAGCTTAAAAAAGATATCGTTTCTAAAGTGCTTTTTCAAAAAGTAAAACTACTTCGTAAAGAGTTCACAAAAGTACCCCATCGTGCTCTAATAATAGTTATTATATAATTAGTAGCAATTATACAATTAGTGGCAATTATATACTTAGTATTGTTGTCATTGATTGTTGACTACATCTACATAAGTGTACTAAACATTATCCACAAAAATAAGATACTAGGAAGGTTCACATACATGCCAAGAATTTTTAAATTGGGCGGCTTGACTTTTTCTATGTTATCAATTGGTGGTTATTCTTTTCTTTTGTATTTGTTTTTTTTTTTTTTTTTTTTTTGCTGGAATGTTTTGTTCTTTTTTGAGTAGTAGTTGAGTAATCTCAATAAATTTGCACTTAATTGTTTTTTTATTTTATTTTATTGTTTTTTGTAATTTGTCATGTAAACGCTTGGCCGAGTCATCAGTTACAGAATCCAACGGAGCGGCATCAAAATTCGAGAAATGTTTTTAACAAAAACTAGACATGATCAACAATATTACAGGTCACTTGTGTTTCAAAAGCAAGAAAGAACCAATCATCTTATAAACGCATATTTCACACAGCTAGTACATCACACGGATTGTGTCATTTTTTCCCCCTTCAGGCTACTTTTTCTTTATAGGCTTGTTATTAAATCAGCACTTATAAACATTAACCTTCTTATTTCTTCAGTACCTTTAATATCCGCCAGTAACCGGTAGTCTTTCATTTTGGGAAAATTACAAAGAGATTGTTTGGATAATTTTAAACTAAAATCGATGATATTTGTCCCTATAAAAAAACTTACTTTTAGTGGGGACAAAAATTGTGACTAAAAATAAAAAATTTATGAAAAAAAAAAATGTTATCTTTTACATCGTGATTAAAAATTTTAGTCATAATAATGATAATTTATTGTGACTAAAACTCAATAGCTTAGTGACCAAAGAAAATATCAAATTGTCCATTAGCCTTATCTGAGCAATGGCCTAAGCCTCATTATTTCCACAACACATTACAAATTAAAAAAGAAATAGAATCATATCCATATAAATATCAAAGTGAAAATCAATTTAGCAAAAATTTTATATATATATGGGCACCAATTTAATAGGTTTTTTTTCCCTATCTAAAGGAATTTTTTTAGCCATTGGATCATTATCTAACGGCTATTTTAATTTGAGTAGTTAGAAAAAAAATAATAAAAATAAATACCCATTATTTAATACTTTTCTTTCTCCACCTTTTACTATGAAAAGACGTGTGTGATGAATTTTAATTAGGCAAAATAATACTTATGATAAAAAAAAATATCTATTGGATTGAAAACCTATATATATATGTATATATATATAGATATATAAATAAAAACTCTAAAGCAAGAGTCAAAGTTGTATGATTCTCATTGATGAATAATAAGAATTACAACCTAAGTACTTATAGAATTTACAAAGAAAAGAAAACTACAAAAAAGGAAGAAAACACAAATAAATGCAGCTTGATTTCTAAGGACAAATATCCTAAAAGTATACATATTTACACAGTTGGATATATACGTCTATTATAATAAATCATCCCTAAATTTTCGGCTACTGACGTTTAACCTAAACACCAAAGCTTTCCAACACACACTCTCTCTCTCAAACTTGTTTGAATATGTCTTCCTCAGGCAGCGTGCCAATTATGTTCTCAAACTACTTCTTTAATAGAACTTTTGTCAATATATAGCAACTTGTTCCGTGGTTGGAATATAAGGCATGCAAACTAACTCATTTTCTAGTTTCGCTTTGATAAAATGTTTGTCTACTTCAATATATTTAGTTCCATTATGGAGTACTGGATTATGAGCAATGGATATAGTAGTTTTGTTGTCATAATAAACCTTTATAGGCATTGGATTTGTAACCTTCAATTCCTTCAATAATCTTCTGACACATAAGACCTCATAAAAACCATGAGCGATAGCTCTGAACTCAGCTTCCATACTATTTCTAACTACCACATTCTGTTTTTTACTACTCCATGTAACTAGATATCCTCTAACAAAGGTATAATAGCCAGAGGTAGACCTTTTACAGTTACACTTCCTGCTCAATCTGCATCAATGTAAATTTCTACTTCTAAATACCTATAATTTTCAAATAGTAGTCCTTTTCCTAGAGTTCCTTTTGAATACCTTAGAATCCTGTAAACTGTATCAAAATGTTCATGACCTAGTGAATACATAAATTGACTCACCACACTGACTACAAAAGCTATACATGGCCGAGTATATGAGAGATAAATTGGTCTTCTGACTAATCGCTAGAATTATTCTCTGTTAATAACCTCTTTATGCTTAGCTAATTGTAACTTTAGATTAGGTTCAATAGGTATTTCGGCTACTCTACACCTTAGTAGACCAGTTTTACTAAGTAAGTTGAGAACATACTTATATTGTGAAACAAAAATACCTTTAACCTGGCAAATTCCATTCCAAGAAAGTATTTCAAGTCATCCAAATCTTTGATTTCAAACTCCCTAACAAGAATTTTCTTTAGCTTCTCAAGTTTAACTTTATCATCACCTGTCAATATTATATCATCAGCATAGACAATTAAAATAGCAACCTTTCCTTTGTGCTTGTAGAACATAGTATGATCATCCTGACCTTGACAGTAGCCATGACCTTTTACAGCCTTCCCAAAGCATTCACACCGTACCCTAGGTGATTGCTTAAGTCCGTAATGCGATCAAAATAGTAACATTCACTTCTTTTGAGTGCTTGTAGAATGCAGTATGATCAGCCTGACCCTGACAGTAGCCATGACTTCTAACAGCCTTCACAAGGCATTCAATTCATGTGTTGGGTGCGATTTTCTTAATTTACAAATTTTGTTTCTACCAAGCTTATCTTCAAAACCAGGAGGTAGATCCATAAACACTTCTCCTTCCAAATTTCTATTTAAAAAGGCATTCTTCACATCCAACTAGTGTAAAGTCCAGTTGAAATTAATAGTTGAGGAGAGTAGAACCTGAATTGTGTTTATCATGGTAACTAGTGCAAAAGTTTCTTGGTAGTCAATACCATAGGTTTGTGTAAATCTCTTAGCTACAAGTTTGGCCTTGTACCTTTATACACTACCATCAGCCTTGTATTTAACTGTAAGAACCCATTTACATGATTCGATCTTTTACTCCCTTGGTAACTCAATAATCTCTCAAGTACCATTTTTCTGAAGAGCATTCATCTCTTTTTGAATTGCAGATTTCAAATCCAGGCGATTTAGAGCTTCCTAGAATATTTTTTGGCACAAACAAATTAGAAATATTAGATGTAAAAGCTCTTTGATTTTCGGAAAGTCTATGGTCAGATAGATATTTAGCTATAGGATGTTGGGTACAAGATCAGATACTTTTCGTAAGAGCTATAGGGACATTTAGATCCGAGAAATCATTAGTAGGCTCAAGAGAAGAAAAAGAAGAATTAGCAAGATGATCTAAATGACCAATCTCATGGGGTGATGATGGGTGCTATCCTGTAGGATAAACTTCTGAATCTTGATGATACTTTCGTCTAGTATAAACACGTAGCTCAGAAGTAGGTTCATTAGGTAGAGTTCCTCTCCCTGTTTTTGGTACACTAGTACTTTGGAATGGAAGATTAGCATCTTTTTTATTATCTAAAATATCTAGTTCCTAGATTTTTGTAAGTTATCAAAAATTTTAGTTATCACATGGGATCCCCAACCTTTCTCTTATATATCACTTGAGTCCCCATTTTTTATTTTGTAGCATTTAGACCCCCAAACTATTGTGTTATGTCACACGTTAGTCCTTCTAGGTATTTTTGCCTAAAAAGTCCGTTAAAACCACACGTGTTGGGCATGTAAAGAATTTTCAGGGGTATAACCTGGAAATACGTACGACCTAAAGTTATTCTGTCTTTTTCATCATCGTTAGCTTAAGGGAAAATATTTGGGGACAAATACAGCTGATGGAATAGCAGTCCACCCAACGATTGATTGTTTCTAAGTCTACAAACAATCTCACATATTGAATATTAAAAGAATAATTAAAAAAAAAACTTGCTACAGTTGCTAAGAATCAAATAGATAAGCTTGGCTAAAATGTATCATTGCATTCTTTTGAACATTAAACCAGTAAATCAAGTAAAACATTAATTTAACTAACCAAAATAAATGCATTTTTGAAATAAAAAGGTAGACAAATAAAAACAAAGAGAAAAAAAATGAGTGAATGAAGTAAAGACATGAAAATATGTATGTAGCTTGGACCTGAGTAGTGTTGGAGTTGATGACCGAGAAAGGAATGGCTTACCAGAGAAAGTTGGGTTCTGACCGAAATTGGCTTTAAAAATCATTCGTTTCTATGAAAAATTATTGTTGGTTTTTTTTCTTTTTTAAATGCCGAAAAGGGGAAAATTCTACTTTAGAAAAATTGTCAAAAAGAGAGAATCAATCCTTTTTTTTTTTTGGCATATTTTTTTTGCTAGGGTTTTAGTTCTATTATATAAATAGGATAAAACTCGTCTAAGTAATATGGTAAAAAAAAGAAAAATGCTCTTTTTTGGTGGTTTTGATAAAATAGTGACCGTTTCAGAAAAAAGGGTTTTGGGTAAAGCTTTGAACTAAAAAATGGTTGAGTGTTTTGTTAGAACTATTTTAGAGCTTGAAAAGACTGAAATTTGCAAAGCTTAAAAACCTTGATTGCTAAGTCAAATGAAGCATCGAGGACTTGGATAATGAGATAATTGAATGGCCATGAAATTCCAGTGGCGGCACTAAGAGGCAAGAGCTTTTGTAAATGTGACTAAAAAAAATTAAAAACAAAAAAAGTACATTATAAGATTTGTTTTTTAGGCTTGTAAATGCAACACCATACTTTTAGGCTTTTTCACCAAAAATCCCAAATTTTGGCCAGCTAAAAGAATGAAAAAAAAAAAAATAAGAAAGTAAGAAAAGAAAAAACACGAAATAGAGAAAAAAAAAAAGAAAGAAACTGAGACCACACCTCTTTTTAATTGAATATGGCAATTTGTAGTTAATTTAAGCCCTAGGTTTTATCCTATTTTCCCTCCGAGCAAAGGATGAAGAAGACGGTCAAATTCAAGTGCCAAATTATATTTAATTTAGTTTAGAATTTCCAGGTTATACCCCTGGAAAGTCCTTCACGTGCTCAACACATGGCTTTTGACGAGCCTTTTAGACGGAAATAGCTAGAAGGACTAACGTGTGACAAAATACAATAGTTTGGGGATCTAATTACTATAGAATAGGGAATGGAGACTTAAGTGATACATAAGAGAAAAATTAGGGATCCCAGGTGATATTAACCCGAAGAAACATTAGCTAAAGTTGTTGAAGTGTGCCAAAACTGATCTTCACTATCTTTCTTCCCTTGAAGAGAAGCTGGGCTAAAAAATGATTGGTTATCAACAAACACCATATCCATAGTAACCTATATCTTCTTAGTTTTCATATTAATTAAAGCACTTATAGCCTTTTTTATTTGCAGCATATCTAATAAAAATATATTTTTCAGCCCTAGGATCCAATTTAGATCTAAGATGGCTAGGTATATGAACAAAAACAGTGCACCTAAACACTTTCAAAGGCAGGTTCGAAATCATTTTGTTATCAGGAAAGAGGTTTTTAAAACATGCTAAGGGTGTCAAATATTTCAAATCATGTCTTGGCATTCTATTTATCAGATAACATGCTGTCAAAATAACGTCATTCCATAAGTATTTTAGAACATGCATAGAAAACATTATTGTCCTAGCAACATCCAATAAATGGCCATTTTTCCTTTCTACAATACTATTTTGTTCTATAGAATCATTTTAAGAGGATTGATGTTGAATACCTTTTTCTTTTAAATTTCTAAATAATTGTTAAAATATTCTTTCCTATTATCAGTATAAGTAATACTTATATTTGTTCGAAATTGATTTTCAATAATATTGTAAAAGTCTTTAAATAATTTTTCAATATCAGATTTTTCACACATCAAATATACCTAATAGAGTCTAGTATGATCATCTATAAATTTGATAAACTATTTTTTTCTATACAAAGTAGTGATTCTTGAAGGACCCAAAACATCACTACGTATTAAAAGGGTCTTGATGTATGATAAGACTGACTTATATGAAACCTCAGCGAGTCTCCTCCCTCGTATCTTTAGAAAACTTCTCCAATTAGAGGAAGTGGTTGTCTCCTAATAATCCTTCCCCAGACTTCATGTACATTAAGACCAGCAAAGAATTTAAAGATTCTTGTGCTTTCTACCATCTTTATATATAGTTAAGAGTTATAAGGACTCTTCTATTCATAGTCACTGAACAGGTTAAGCTCTTGCCATAGCCCATTTAGGACATGAAAATACTTTGACACACCGTTCTGAGCTCCTTGCTGAACTTCTCAAATCTTAAACTGCATCTCATAAATCTGAGATTAATTTCCTAAATCAGAATACATCTCGCACACATTATCCCAAAGTTCCTCAATAGTGGGATAACACATGTAGGTGGCACTGATTTCTTCATCGATAGAGTTAACCAACCATGCCATAATCATAGAATTCTCAACATCCCATGTAGTATAAGAAGGATCTGATTTTGCAGGGGCGACAACCTCACCTATCAGATAGGCTATCTTCCCTCTCCCTCAGAAATAATTCCGAATTGATCGAGACTAGTGCAGAAAATTACCTTCATTCAGTCAAAGATTGGTGATTTGGACATAATGAAGTTGACTGTTTTAGTTTCAGGAGACTTAATGGTGGTTGTAGGGACAATAGTAGGAATTAAAGACTCAGAGGTTGTATTAGACGTGTTGCACACTACTACAAAAGTTATTTTCCACGTCGTTTATAGGGTGATGTGGTATCTCTACCAAGTCGCTCCATAAACGATGTAGAAAAAGATGACGTGGTAGTCCCCGTAATACCACGTCGCTTATAAAGCGATATGGTATGGGGAGCTACCACGTCGCTTATATAAAAAGCAACATGATAGTAAAAAATAACTAACAAATTGTCAGTTATTTCGGGCCTATCATGTCGCTTTTCATGGAATACCACGTCGCTTCCTAGAAAAGTGACGTGGTAGGTTTTTCGTACTACATCGTTTTTTAATCGAGCGACGTGGCATGTTTGGTCATTTTCATGCCCTACCACATCGCTTGATATAGAAGCGATGTGGATTCCTACTAAATGGACACCAGACGCCCTGGAGTTATTATAAACTAGAACAAAAAATGGCTCAAAATAACCTGCAATCAACAACCAATAATCCATCGTATAAATTCTACCAATCCAATATACAAATTACATTTTTCACATAGCTAAGTCCAACATGAAGTACCTAAACTAATTGAAATCATAATTCTGGTCACCTAATTAGACTACTAAAGATACAAAGTTAACATAAATATATAGGTTAGTAGTGTGAGTCACCCATCATGATACATATTCCATAAGCTTATCGGCCCATTCCTCTCGAATTTCGTTGATCTCGTCTATAGTATCTATGTCTTTGTTACGACACTGCAAATTTAAATATACATAAGTTATATTCGAATCATATATTGATAATTAATACACTTATACAATAAAGATCAGTGTTAAGTTATAAAGTTATACTGAAGTACTAATGTACTCATATGGGTAAGTGTCCGTGACCATTTCTCTCATCATGCACGTCACATAGAAACCGCATTCTACGTTATTTGGTTGATGTAGGCACTACAATTCCAATTAGGTTTTCAATTAATATTTTTGAGCAAAACCAAATCCATCTAATCCAATATTATAAATTAGTAAAATTTAAAATGTATCTTAACGGACTCCCAATCGGGACCATTTTTCTTACCACATCTTTCAATTGATACGTTAAATAACCGAAAGGCTCTATAAAACAAAAGCATGTCAACCATGCATAAAACATTATATTAGACATTGTTATTAATTTTAAATAGTTTTGATCATACTTACAGTTTGATGAGAGTTCTTGCATCTTTTCGAGGAGGATGTCTCAGTGGATCCAAAAAGTATATCACTTCATGAACTATGTTGATCACTAGTAACATCCAATGTCTCCTATAAAATAATATAAACAAATATACGTATATAGTACATTTATCCCAATAACTATCAAAGATATTAAAGAGAAGAGAATTACCTCGTATTATATGCTGCTACTAACAATGTGCCATTCATGCCCAGAGTCAAGCGATTCGTGATTGCTCTTGCACGATTCTCATCATTGCCATCTCTAACAGTTGATATAAGAAAAGGTTCAATGAAAGCTATGATATATGCATGCTCATATTCTATAAGCTTGTCATATAATATCCTAAAATAACATAGGACATATTTAATACAAATCATTAAAATATGAAAGAAACAAATAACAAGAGTAAATATATGAAAACTTACTTGATCTAAAATATGATGCGCGGAGAACTAATCTCGACGAAGTTGGTTACATGTGATATATTCTCCATAACCAAATATGAGAATTGCCTAGGAATTCCACACATCTCATTGTCATAAGTGACATGAATTGAGAAGTCATCAGCTATTTTTCATCACATATTTATACAAACTCCTCAAGCTTTCCGGAATATTAGGAGGAATATCAATCTTGGATCGTGAAGAAGACCCGTCAGTCTTGTGCTAGACGAGGACGAATGTCTGGACTCTTCACATTGTGGTTGAATAATAGGCGGCTCTAGTTCATTTTGTGGTTGTTTCTTTTTCCCTTTGTCTTTTCGTAATAGTAACTGAGATCAAAACATTTGCTTAAATAAAATAAAAATGATTATTTAATTGTCAAAGTAACGAGTGTTAGACTTTATATCTCATATTCGCCTACAAACAATGACTATCAACTTTTTAGGCTATGCGATAATTGATCCCACAGCTTCCGCCACTGTATCCATTATATTAGCCATTGGAATAGGCAACGAAGCTTCAGGGACGTGTGCTTCGACAACAGATACTCGGTAATTTTTCTCACCTAATGGTACGCCATGAATCATAGGCCCTTCTGTTTGAATTATGTAACTCGATACAACAACATCTAGTGCTAAGTCAACTAACTTACATCGAATATCCTGAAATATAAACCAAGGATATGAATTTCTTAATATATATTAAATTGACATAGATGCAAAAGTTATGAAACTAAGATAGTACCTCTGAAGTTCCCACTTGCGGAATTGGAGCACCAAGGGCCATAGCATGAATTTGAATTTCTAGTGGCTGAGGAATATATATATCTGGTGGCTGGAGAAAGTATAGCTGAGGTGGCGGCTGGGGAAAGTATGGCTCAGGTAGTTGCTGTGGAAAATGTGGCTTAGACGCATACTTGGAAAAGTGTGACTCAGGTGGCTAGGGAGCTGACTCTTGAGAGGTGGTATCGAATAACTTAGCCTCCAATTCCCGAAGACATCTTTCTTGATTATCATATTTACTTCGCATATTTTGAAATTGCATCTTCCATTGATTTTCCTTCTCCCGTTGGAAAGTGAATTGTTATTCTGACAATATTCTTAGCCCTCCCTGAGGTCTATGGAATACATCACGCTGAGTTACATAGGCTCCTACAAAATGCACACCACTAGAGTACTCAGGTGTCCCCAATGGGTGAGTTAATATGTCATGTAAGTCGATTTCCTGAATCTCTCCTCGGGACCTCATATCATACAACTCATCCAAAATAAGATACCAAATTAGTTAAATATAGAAACAAACATACAAACTAAGATTTTAAACAAAAGTCGGAAAAACTTACAATTCGTTCTCCCGTTGCTTGAGCCATGGGATTGAGATATCCTCACTTATAGTCTTGATGTGTAGCTTTCCATAATTTCGCCCGTTCTATTTTATCATTCGCACGTGTTTTCTTAAGTTCTTCTGCAATGGTTGTGATGAGTGTGTATTTTACTCACAAATCAAATATTCTCCAAGTTCAAATAATTGTAAGTTCTCAAGCATTTGTATTGTGTTTTTATTATAGAAAATAAAAAATTGAGACTTAGTGTATATTTGACACCAAAAAAGAGAAGTTTATGAAGCCATTACTAGCCGAAACGAGGACCGGAGTATCAAAGAAAGCTAAAATTCTCAATTGGACCAGCAGCTAGGCACCGCGGTGCTCAAAAAGGGCACCGCGGTGCCCAGAAAGTTGCACCGTGGTACCTCAGCACTGGCACTACGGTGCCAGAAACGGGCACTATAGTGCCACTGCGATTTCAGCACGCGTAGAAGCCATGTTTTCCCCATTTTGCAGCCACATGTCCACACATTTTTGGCCAACTTTAAGGGCCATTTTTGGCCCTTGATCTAACACCAATGGATGGTTAGATTTCTTCCTTTCTTAGGTCATCTTAATGCCCTTTAAATAGACACCTTAGCCTCCATTTCAAAGGGTAGAGAGTTGGAAGAGAAGGCACACCCTTGAGAGCTAAAAATCCTAGAGAGAGAGAGAGCTTTGTAGCTAAAATTTGGAGAGGATTCTTGAGAGAGATGCTTGAAAAATTGAAGGCTTGAAGTTCTACCTCCACAAAAGAGTTTTCTCTTCCTATTTCTCACCCTAATCTCATTTGAATTTTGTATTGGGTATATTGTATAATTTGTTTAAAATTGTGAAATTCTCTATGAGATTAGCTATGGATTCTACTATGCTTGGATTAATTCTCTATCTTAGGATTTGATCTACCCTTTTTATACTCTATTTTGCTTATTTTGCTAATTGTTAGCTTATTTTCCATTGTCTATTCATTTATGTTTCTCCTTGCTTATTGCCTCTAATTTATGTGTCCAATGAATTAGTTGAACTTATGTTGTGACTTTGATACTTGAGAGAGTTAGATTTCATAAACCAGAATTGAGAAACATAGTCTAGGTTATTGTGAGACCGAGAGGAGATCAACACCTAGATAATCAAATTAGGAAGTTCTTAAGGGCTAGATTTAATGAGTGCTTATGGAACCGGGCTAGATAGAGATATCAACTTAGGTACTTAGGCATATTGTCTCCTTCGGCACTCGAGAGAGGGAATGAGGTTAGATTAGGTCCCTTGATTAGTGAATTTAGTGGAAATAGTCTAATAATTGCTTAATTTGACGAATTTAGTAATAATTAGGGGAAATCATGTCCTTAGTATATTAGTGCATAGTAATTTCCATACTTTATTTACATAATTTTTTTATCTTCATTTTTATTCATTTTATTTTAAATTCATTTAGTTTTGATGCCTTGATAAAATTAGGTTATGATAATTTTGGTACTTAACAACTAATCTAAAATCCAATCTATGTAGATCGACCCTTCTTGCCGCTATACTAGTTAATTCTAAGTTTTACTAGACTTGCTAGGCTAGTTAATAGGAGGTAATTATAAATGTTAATTTGGTACTGGGCGTTTATTTCCAACGACTAAACATTTTTTCACCATTATTAGGTTGCAATATTTTTTCTAAATGTGCGATGAACGTACTCATTATATTTTGTTCTTCTCTGTTGTTGGACCACCCTTTTTGCCTGTGCACATAATATCAAAGATTAGTATCAAACTAAAATAGACAAGTTCTGAAAGCACTGCGTATATAACTTATCATATCATACATGAAATATAGGGGATAGTCAATTTGCAACAAATGTAACCCAATCTTCTGGGTATATAGTTGTAAATGATGATGGGTGAGTCAAAGCTGTAGGATTCTCCTCCCTATATTTAGCATCCTCCTTATACTTGTATATTATATCGGAGGTTAAATAGTTTTTAAATTGACGCCATTTTTCCCCACATATTTCATTATAAAGGATCTACATTAACTTTGCTATGATATATGTACATTGTAAATGATTAAAATTAATAATTATAGCAACACAAAATACTCATCGTATAGAATTTAAGACTAATTACGCATATTATCTCTTACCACAAGATCGTCCCAAATCTTTCCTCGGAGATCGTCCTCTACCTTGTGCCATGTGACAATGGTGATCGGAACCATAGTACGAGCTAAGGCACTTAAATAAGTCTATAGCTCGGTGGTGACGTCCCTAGTTGGTTGGCTAAGGGTATTATATTCTACCGTAAGTCGATTCTCTTTGGATCTCCTTTTGATAATTTGTTTACATAATATTGCCCCTCTTCACGCTTTTTTTTTCATATGCATCCATGTCTTCCTCCTCTCCATTTTCTTCATTGTGGACATCATCTTCATCATCTCTTCTTATCATTAATATAAAAATAAAATAAAATAGTTAGAAATGCTAAACAAGATAAACATAATAAAATTAATACTCACACTTATATCATCAAGTATTTATCTATTGCATAAAATTGATACTCACAATTATATCATCAAATATTTATCTAAACACCATCGACATCATTGCGAGTATATGACCCTGATGTTGAAGTAACGATATCTACTGTGTCTGTCTCTCCAAACTCTATACCTATAGTTTCGAGGTCAGTAAATGAGTCATCATCAAGTAAGTCATCATCAATGGTGATATTTCGTAGTTCATGTGTAAGCACAATGGACCACCCTTTTTGTAATAGATCATCAACATAAAACACTTGTCTTGCTTGAGTTGCTATAATGAAAAGATCATCTTTATATTCAACTTTATGAAGATCAACTAAAATAAATCCCAATTTATCATGCTTAATTCCATTATTATTTTCCACCCATTGACATTTAAAAACCGAGACTCTAAACGTACGATAGTCGAGCTCCCATATTTCATGTATCACCCCATAGCAAGTCATGTTACCAAAAACTGGATTCTTGTCTTTAGCACTAGCGAATCGTATGGTTTTAGCCACAATACTAACACTACTATTTTGATTAACTCTTATGTCATCACATGAGCTAGTGTTAAAACGACGACCATTTACGACGAAAGATTCGTGCAAAATAGGCATATTTGTCGGACCTCGAGCCAGCCACTTCAATTGTTCTGAGATTTTGTCACCTTACTTGCTTAGTTCAATATCCACCTAATTAATAATTATCTATACGGTCAGAATACCAGAATTCAGTATTAACAAATAATTAGTTAGTATTATAACTTACTTTTCTTTGTAACCAAAGTGTAAAGGTTTTGTGGTGTTCGTCTTGTATCCACTTCTCTCTTTGTATTGGATTCTTGCTTTTCAACCATTGTATATGCTCTCTAATAGAACAAAAATATCATTAAGTATAATGAAATTTTACTTTCAACTTAATTAAAATTGAGAAGTTTCATTATACTTGCTGAATGTATTGTTGGACTTCTGATGAATTTTCAAGAACATTCTTACGTGCTAGTTGTAAATCTTTATCCTCCATACGTATAGGTTTGCCACCACCTATATGTGATATCCTAAATTTCGTATGATACCCAGCTCCTCACAAAATTAAATAGTCAATAATGACATGACTCTACATCATTTATATTAAGGTTATATGTGCATTCTTAGTCAAGCATAAATTATTTATTAGAAGTTGAAATAAGAATTTTGAATACTTGTATTATAATGTTCTTGTGAATACTGACCGTCCTTTACTAAGCAGTAAAATGCTTAGAAGAAGCTCATTGGTACAAATATAATGTGTATTAAGTTTGTGTTTCTAATATGATTATTTGACATGTTATTTAATTAAAAAGTGCTTGACTTAAATGAATTGTATAATTCTAATTGAAAGTGTGATTATAAATTGAAATAATTTTCCTTTATTAATAATTGATCTAGACATATTATTTGGGGATTATTTTCAATATTTGTCCACCTGACTTATTGAATTATAAATGTATTTTTGGATTATTTCGTACCATCTTATTAATTACACTTTAAATTACTATTATATATATATATAAAAAAAATGGGAGGGTTGGAACCGACCTTGTATGTCGGCACGTTTTGGGAGTACTTAATACTCCAATTCCTTTATAATAAAAAGGGACCCCTTTACTTCTTTATACCGATTAGCAATAAGTGGATGGATATACTAGCCCTTTGTATACCAAGGTTTGTCTCTGTTCCTTTATTCATTATTTTGAGAATTTTACCCATACTTGTCAAAAGATTATGAATATTATCTCACTTAGACGATTCCTTACCTTCAAGAACTTGTAGATACTTTTCAGATTTGCGGAATATTTTATGTGGCTTTCCGGAAGTTTAATTGATGATATTAAGAGAGCTGTAGTGGCTGATAGCCATAACAAATATAGCGCCTATTTAGTTAAGTTTTGCGTGCTTGATATCTTTCCCCTAATTGGAAATAGCTATGTCCTGATCTATTGTTTATTGATTAGGTTCTTATTATTTATGATAGAATATTTCTATTTTCGTTGTTTTGCTAATAAACAGATATATTATCGTTGTTAGATTAGGATACAAAGGTATACTTATACGTTAGAAATTGTTGAGCACTTTTAATAAGGATATAATACTTTGACATTAGTGCTTTATATTTGAATTACATTATGTATATGCTTTCCTGGCCTTATACGAGAATTCAAAAGGCAAGTTTTTTTTTTTTTTTAATTTATTAGACACCTTAGTTTGTGACTTATCTATCTTTTTATTAGAGTCATCTTAAGCAAGTCAATTCAATTAGCAAACTGAATTGTGATTTTTTTTAGGAAATAAGACTTTGTGATTGGAAATTTTTTTTTTAGACACACATCTTTTGTACCTTGAGCTACTAGCATTTCACAAGCAGAAACTTAAAAGCTCAAAAACGAGGTAAGTAACGTCACACCTCCAATGTAAGAAATTCTTTGTTTCTATAAATCTGTGAAATATGTGGTTATGGAATTTGTGAATATATGTACATATGCATCTGTTATTCAGTTTTGCATGAGACATGAACACGTGGTGTATTTATATTGCCTGACGAGTATTGGTGAATAGGCTGTGGCAGGCCAGCACCCAAATATGTGATATGGTTCCTTCGGGGACACTTTCTGGTTCTTTCGGGGACATAATATGGTTCCTTCGGGAACACTCTGACGGCGGTATGGGGTGGACCTCTGCTGTACACGGAGGGGATTTTCTCGGGCTCGAGACCTCTATACAGCTCATGATATATTATATGTTCTCTGAGTGGCTCAGTATGCGATTCACAGTCTTGTCAGGCAATACAATATACACAGGGATCCCAATCATATGATTATCTGTTCTATGTCATGTGCACTCTGCATTTGCATACGTTACTTACTGAGTTTTATACTCACAAATATTCTTATATTGTAGAGGGTATTGATGCTATGTGAGTTAGAGGAGGGGTGCTTACTTTCTGACCGCGGCTTGTGTATATGAGCATTTTGATGCTGTGGTTTTCTGACTGAAAATTTTGTACCTATTTTGAGTGTGTGTATATTATGTATATTTTATGAAAGGCCCACTTTGCCAGGGTGTATATGTATGCATCGAAGTATGTAAAATTATGAGTGGAATTTCCCTTTTTCTTCTAGAAAGTTTTAATTTTTCCCAATTTTTTTTAGTTTTAAGCCGAGTAACATCTCCCGATCTCACTAAATATTTAGACAAATATCCTTACGTACGTGTGTGGGATCGGGAGATGTCACACTATATCTTTACTTTCACCATCTTGAGAGTGGCGAGCCTTTGGAACACCAATTGTCTCTGAACTAATAATGTATTCTGAACAAAATTCAATAGCTTCTTCGGCTATGTAACACTTCACAATGCATGTTTCTGGATGGTATCGATTTCTCACATACCCTTTCAGTATTTTCATTAAAATTTCAAACGGATACATCCATCTCATTTAAACTGGGCCACCCAATTTAGTTTCTCTAACTAAATGCACTTTTAGATGCATCATTGTATCAAATAAGAAAGGAAGAAATTATTGCTCTAACAAATATAGGACAATAACAATGTCTTCTTGTAAAGCATCTAACTTTGAAGTATCCATTATTTTCTTACAGATTGCATTGAAGAAGAAACACAATCTTATAATAGCATATCTTACATGCCTTTGTGAAATCGAACGAATCGTAATTGGGAGTTAATTGTTGCATCAATGTGTGATAAACATGTGACTTGAGTCCAATTAGTCTTAAGTCCTCCATTGATACCAAATTACGAATATTTGACGAATATCCTTCTAGTACCCTCACGTTTGCCAAGCACTCATATATTTTATGTCTCTCTTCCTTATTCAAATTGAAGCAAGCCAGAGTTAGATATGCCCGTTTATCACTCATTATCAGAGCTAACTGTTTCCTCAATCCCATTTCCTAAAGATCTAAACGAGAGAAAATCCCATCTTTTGTTTTTCTAGAGATATTAAGAAGAGTCCCGATAATACTATCACAAATATTTTTCTCTATGTGCATCACATCCAAATTATGTCTCAACAATAAAAATTTCTAATACTCCAATTAAAAGAAAATCAACTTTTTTTCCCAACATTCATATTCCTTTTCTCCTTCACCCTTTTTCTTTTTGTCCTCTTTTTTTTCCCTTTTTTTCTTCCCTTTGTCTATTTATTCCTCGTCGCGATTTTGCTTTCCGTACTAAATATTAAGTTCATGAATTTTCTTATAAGTCACTTCACTACTCGATGGTTTTGAGGCAACACTAATTTTTTTTTCACTATTAAACACCTTTGTGTATTTTCGAAATAGTTGACTTAAAGGTAGAAACCGTCGATGACCTATACACGCTTCTTTCCTCCCATTTCTCAATCTTATGGCGTAGGTATCCTCATTACAAATAGGACATGCTTTATAGCCTTTCACAGAATGCCCAGACAAGTTTTCATATACAGAAAAATCATTGATTATCCATAATAGAACAACTCGTAGTGTAAAGTTCTCTTTTCTAAAGGAATCGTAGTATTCAACCCCATCCCATTAAATTTTCAAATCATCCACTAAGAGCACCAAATAGACATTAATATCATTACCAGTTTGTTTATCTCCTGATATTTATAACATTAATATAATAAATCTCCTTTTTATACATAACCAAGGAGAAAGATTGTAGAGAGCAAGAATGACCGGCTAATAACTATAATTAGAACTTAGTGAACTACGAGGGTTAATGCCATCCGCCGAAAGACTAAGATGAAAGTTTCTAAGATCTTCTCTAATTTTTGACCACATTTCATCCACCTTCTTCTAAGATGGTGAATCAGCCAGATGCCGAAGCTTGCCATCTTTTATTCTTCTTTCTTCATGAATATTAATTATTTCGCATGATCAGGATTCCAGAATAAACATTTAAATCTTGATATTGGAGGAATATACCACAAGATTTTAGCCGGTATTCCAACCTTCACTTCTTTACTTTTCTTTTTGTTTTTCCCTCTTGAACGTTGGCATTTAGGACAAGCTTTAACTTCAACATACTCCTTTCGGTATACGATGCAATCATTTAGATATGCATGTATCTTTACGTACTCTATGCCTGAGGCACGCAACCACTTTTTGGCGTCATATGTAGAGGAAGGAATGTTATTATTGTCTGGAAGGATTTCTCTAAGAAATTTAAGTAACTGAGATAAACTGGAGTTACTCCAATTGTTCCTAGCTTTTAAATTGAAAATTCTAATTGAGAATGACAATTTTGTGACTTTTAAATTTTCGGTGTCTTCTAACAATTTTACGAATTCCTTGAGACGATCAACAAAACATTCTTCGGCATCATTAACCATATCAACTAGGTGATCATCTTCCAAATCCATAGAAACATCTTCTATACGAGCTCTTTTGTGAGAAACATATTTACTCTGTGACTTTTTCCCGTGCCATATCTACTTTGTATAGGATATATCCATCCCATTCATATACAAATGTTCTCTTACTTCACTAAGTACAATTTTTTTTATGTTACCACACTTGATACATGGCATCATATTGAGATCAAGACATTTTTCAATAGCAAATTTCAAAAAAGCTTCAACTCCTTCCTCATACTCTTTTGTCAATTTATTCTTCATCATTCAATTTCTATCCGTCTTATCTAAACTTCTAAAAAAAAATCGACAGAGCCTCCCCTTATAAATGGACTAACCTTCCCTACAAATAAACATCAATACAACCATTCTAAACGCCATAATCAATTCAAGCTCATATACTACCATTTCTCAATCATATCATTTTTGATGTCAATATATTAATATAATTATACAAACATATTCATATTTAAGGTACTAATATTTCATACAAACTTTCATCCACTAACCAAGCATCTACTTGATATAATTATCTCTAAATTAATAATAATTAAGCACATTATAATCGCATTAACTATATTCAAGAGTTTCAACTCATAAATCATCAAAAGCAAATATTAACTAAAAAATTATTATATATTCTACTAACTAAGTCTCAAAACTTTATATTTATCTTTAAACTGACAATACTCTATGACAATATAATCCAATTCATCACTAAAATTACATTAACTATACTATAAAACATTATAAATATTACACATTATCACAAATTATAATCTAATGATTATAGAAAAATCTTAACATACATTGTACAAAGTCCTCTCATATAACAATTACTAGTATAAAGGAATTAATTTAAGACCTAAAATTTTAATTCAAACTAACTAAAAATATAAATTTAAAAATTCGGGAAAATATAAAAACAAATTCGGATAAATACCTAAATTGCTCAAAATAATATGTTTGAAGCAAAAATTGAAGGAGAATCCACAATATCGATCAAGAACGAACCTAATACACATGAAAAACAAAAAAAATCGCATAATGGTTGGCTTTTACAGCCGTTAATCGAGAAAATTTAAAATCTTTCTAGAATGAAATAGAGCTACAAACACTAACAGATTTGAGAAAAAAATCCTATAGAAATGTTGGGCACGTCAAAAAGAAGAAAATGCAACAAAAATCACCCAAAATGGCGGTGATTTGGCCAGAAAACTCGAAGGTAGCGATGGAGGAGCCGTTTTCCCACTCTCGGGTTCTATCAGGGCCGGGAAAGAAGAAGTGGCTATCACGTCGCTTCTGGTTGGAGCGACATGGTATATAGAAAAACGACATTCTATGTCGCTCTTACCAGAAGCGACGTGGTATAATCTATGCCATGTCACCTGTTTGAAAAGTGACGTAGTATTATTACTTACCACGTTGTTTTTCTCCCACGCAATGTGTCGTACAAACGACGTCGTTTTTCCCATAAAACAACATAGTTCAAGCGACGTTAAACGTCATTTTTCTAGTAGTGGCAGTTTGTTTAGGACAAAGAAGAGACATGTAAAGACAGGAAAAAAAAATGGGCTAGGGTTTCTAAAGAGCATTTGGCTCTGAGACCATATAAACTCTAAACTGAGAGTCAAACTCATATATATGATTCTCATTGATAACTAATAAGAATTATCGCCTACATAAGTATAGAATTTATAGAGAAAGGGAAACAATGAAAAAGAGAAAAAATATAAAAAAATACCGCCTGATTTCAGAGGATAAATGTCCTAAAATTATACATATTTACACAGCTAGATATACACGTATATTATAGTAAATCAGCTCTAAAGTTTCGGTTACTTAGGTTTAACCTAAATGCTAAAATGTTCCAACAATAAACATCAACGTCAAAATCAACATATAACTTGCAAACCTTATGGGAGTAGATAAGATAAATCTTCTGCCTTGTCTGAACACATGGTCTTAAGCTAGCTCCTTATTAAAAAGTAGGAGTTAAGCACGAACATAAACATAAATAAACCTATACGTGAATTCGAAAACAAATTTCCTAAGAGGGTTTATAAATACATCTTAGGAAAATATCTACAACTACATCTAATTAAGAAAGAAAAAAACTTGAGTTGATCAAATTTTCATATCTGTAACATGACGTTAACTGTATGCATGAGTAAATTAATTGATAAATCTATTACTGTACTTAAATTTTGAGTAGTATCGACTAGTAGATAATATTTATATCACAAGTAAGCAAGCTTAGGAGAATCAAATTATATATATATTCACATGAATATGTACGTCTGATTGCAACAAAATCCATCAAATAAATTCATTAATTCAGAGAACATAGACAGAGACCCCTATAATTTGTTATGATTATTTTCTATTTTTTTTTTCCTTCAGGTTAACTAAGTGTACTATGGAAAAATTAACAATATTGGCGTCCTATCTATGGATGTCTAAGGCATACGTGAATTATTACCGTCATAAATGATCTACAATATTAACAATAGATCCTTTCGTTGAATGTCAAATATTAATGAATAATGTATGTGGACATAGAAGCTTATTGTTGAAAAAATAAAATATACCATTGATCAACTGAATTTCTAAGACGCTGTAAAAAGTACTAAATTTGTATTTGTTAATCAAGTAATTTTAACTTCATATTTTGATAGTCTTTGAGTCTTACATTACTTTTTTATGTGTTCTGATTCTTAGATCACAGTTAGGCCTGGCAATTCACTGTGCTGAATCTCGGAATCCCAGCCCGGCCCAGTCAGGTAGCCCACCTGGGCTAACCCAACCTAGCCTGGCATGACTTTTTATTTTGTTTTTTTTTTATTTTTTTGGGCCGAGATGATTTTGGGCTCTTGCTTTTTTTTTTGGGCCCAAACGATTCTAGGCCCTTGTTGTTTTTTTTTTTCTTTGATCTGGGCTCTTTTTTAACCAAACTACTAACGGTAATATATATTATCGTTGGACCCAACGGTAATACTACCGTTGGATCTTTAATTTTTTGGATTTTTTTTTGTTTTAATTTTTTTTTTCAAAAAAAAAAACTTTCCTTATACTATATATACTTTATCCTCTCACTCTTTTTTCACACTTACAACTTTCAAATACTCTCTTATTCTCTCATTCTTTCTCTCTAATTAGATTCTCAATTTTATCTTTTTCTCTCTAATTATATTATCTAATTACTATTTACTAATAATTAGTAATTATATTTTATAGTCTCCACAAGTCATAAAGCTTAATTTAAGGTACGATTCAATTTATCACACTTATATTTTTAATTTCATTAATTTGTAGTATATTTAGTTATTTACTAGTATACTAGTTAATAGTTTGTAGAAAAGTTTTCACAATACTATGTTTTTAATTTCAATTAATTTGTAATTTCAATTTGTAATTATTTACAATTAAGGTAGTAGTTCATTATTTTGTAGTTTATAGAATGTTTATTATAATATTATCTTTTTAATTTCAATTAATTTGTAATATGTAGTTATTTACAATTAAGTTGGTAGAAAGTTTATTATAATATTATTTTTTTAATTTCAATTAATTTATAATTTGTAGTTTGTTGTTTACAATTAAATTAGTATAAAGTTTATTGTTATATGTTCAAATTAATTAATTTAGTAATATATTTATCATAATTCTAAATTATGAATTCAAAATAATTAAGTAACATATTAGTAATATGTTTAAGTATAGAATATGGATATGTCAAAAAATATCCCTATTGATTTAGAAATGGATGTTACTGAAGAAAAAGACCAAATTCGCATAGCTGAAGAGCGTGACCAAGTCCCTAAAATGCAAACTAATCCGAATACTAGTGGAAGTTGTTCTCAATTTCAAGATAGTTGAGCTGAGCACAAGCACGACCTCCAAACGTGCAAAGAAAACTTCTAATGTATGGGACTATTTCGATATGGAATTCAAAGATGAGGCTGATGGTAAGAAGACAAAAATGGCAAAACTAAATATTGCAAGAAGTTATTAACTGTTAAACCATCTAGTAGGACCGCCCATCTGAATAGACATAGTAATACATGTGTCAAAAAACATAAAGGAGACAAGAAGTCCACTCAATCAACACTTCAAATTAACAAGGATAGTTTGGTAAGTTCTTGGAACTATGATCCTTTAGTAGCTAGGGAGTCTCTAGCATATTTAATTACTATAAAGGATTTACTATTAGGATTTAGTAATTATAATAGCTATGAAGATCATATTAGAAGATTTTATTATCCAAAGTTTAAAAGAGTTTCTAGAAATAATACTAGGAGTAATTTGATTGAAGTCTATGAAAATATACGTAAAGAATTTATATCTGAATTAACAATATTAAACTTTTGCATTGCATTGATATCTGATATTTAGACTACTAATTCCAAACAAGATTGTTTAAGCGTAGTTGCACATTATTTAGATTCAAGATGGATAATGCAAAAAGGAGTAATTGGTTTTAGAGTCGTTGATAACAAACATACTGCAAAAATTATTAGAGATAGACCTTTAAATGTTATTGAAGAATATGGTATAGCGAACCGCATTATCTCTTTCACTTTAGATAATACTACCACAAGCACAAAGGCCATAAAATAACTTAACAAGTTGGTAAGTTTGTACATTGGAGGATTTTTACTGCATCAATATTGGGCACGTCATATCATCAACCTTATCGTCAAATTATGTATGGATGTGATAAGTGTATATATTGAAAATATTCGATGTGTTATTACTTACATTCATACTTCTAATCCTCGCATTGTCAAATTTAAAAGATATTGCATAGTCCAAAGATTAAAACCAAGAAAATTCTAAGTTCACATGCCCCTAAGATGGAATTCTACTCATTTGATGTTGAAAAATGCATTACCATATAAAATTCTAGTTACTATATTTTACAATTCAAAAATGGATTCATTAGTATTGAAAGATGAAGATTGGCTTATCTGTAAAAAATTTGTACACTTTTTAGACATTTTTTGTGAACCTAATGTTGCTTTATCTAGTATTTATTATCCTACTTCTTCAATTATTTTACGTCATATCTTTTTTATTACCGAAATATTTTTTAAGAAAATGTGTGACCCTATATTTAAACCCATTATAATACGTATGCAAAAAATATTTTTGAAATATTATTTTTTAATTCTATTATTATATTCTTTTGCTTTTATTTTAGATCCTAAGAATAAATTAAATGGTCTTTCTAATTAAATTAGCTACATTGCTATATGTTTTGAGACATACTATAGTTCTGAATATACAAATGTCTATGACAAATTTTTTGAAGTGTATAGTATATATGAGGCTAACTTTGGCAGAACTTGTAGTCAACAACAATACACTCCATAACAAACTCAAGAACAATCAAAGAATAAGTTTTTTTAGAGCATAATAAGTTCTTTTTCTCAAGGGTATAGTCGTAGCTCATCATCAGCATCATCAAATTCAAGTCAACTATTACCACCAACAAATCCATCGCAATCCTCTGAGCTTAACCAGTATATTGAGCTAAATTCCGACATCGACCTCGATGAGGAGAACTTCAAATTTTTAGAATAGTGGCAAAGGCGTCAATCAAGATTCCTGGTACTTTAACAATTAGCATGTGATGTTTTAACTATTCCGGTGTCCACGATTTCCTCATAGTCTGTTTTTAGTACGACTGGGATGATAGTAGATGAGTGAAGGACTTTGTTGGCCCCTAAAATGGTTGAGATACTAGCATGTTTTAAATATTGGGAATGAGCGGCTAAGTAAAATTAAGAAAATATTCGTATTTGCAATGAAGAATTAGCTAAAAATTTTAATAACTTGTACAAGAACGATGATGATGAGTCATAAATTGATAATTAATAATATACTAGTTTTTTTATTTTTTGTAATAGTTTGAATTATAGTCAATAATCATCAATAAAATCGAATTCAAAATTTCAAATTCATTTGTTTCTTTATTTTGTTTAACGTTTTCATTATAATTCTAAATAATTTTCTTAATAGTTTTGTTTTTAAATTTTTTTTTAATCAAGTATTCAACTCAAATAATATATCTTACTTAATTATTATTAAATTTTTAATGATAGAAAAAAACATAACATGTTTATTTTATCTATTTTATATCAAAAATTCAGTTAAAAAGTTTAAACTTAACATGTTTTAATTTTTTCATAATAGTTGTAAAAAAAAGTTGTAAAAGATA
>JXTC01000743.1:65751-94151 GCA_002914845.1 Trema orientale
GTTATGATTTTAGTTTCTTTTGTTATTATGGATTTAGCAAATTGTTATTGATGGTTTAGATTAATTTGGTGTTTTGTTATGATGAGATGTTTTGGATGTTAATGGATCTATTTGGATTTTAAATAATGATTGTATTCAAAGCCTTCCGTGTCTATGAGATTTTTCCTTGTAGGCATGTGGCGGTTGCCATGCCCTTGGTCTTGGGGCGTGACAGTTTCTGTATTTCCCTCTGTTTTTGACTAAGCACAGGAAAAAAGTTTTGTAAATCGAAATCTGTTAATCACAAGTATGAAAGAAAATTTATAATCTTTGAGAATTGAGTACTTCAGGGGATGAGCAAATTAAGCACTCGTTGATGCAACATAAGCACTTATTGTTAAAAAATATCTTGTGTGTTTATGATTTATTTTTTTGTTCTTCTTGAAATATAAGTACTCGTTATTGCAACAATTTTTTATACATATCTTATAATATAATTAATTAATTATTTATTTATTTGATAATGTCTAAAACAGATCTTTCACATATTCATTAGAAGCATCAAATATGAAAGTCAATAGTATGCGAACTCAATAACTTAATAACCGAGCATTGGCCCCAGGCCCTCAGGCTCATTATTTCCATAATACATCACAAATTAAAACAAAGATTGGAGGTCGTATCCATAAAAACATCAACAAGAAAAAAAACTAGGTGTTAAGCACGGGATCAACGTTAGCCTGGTAGTAAAAATGCAAAATAAATTTCTTAAAAAAAAAACAAAACAAAAAAGTTTAGGTCTTCAAAAAAAATAACTGAAAAAGTAAGGGCTTTTTAGCCAAATGGACGAATTATGTGTGAATTATTTGTTCGGACAAAGTGAGTTGGCTCAAGTGGTAAGAGCACTCACTACCCAGGATTTCGGTTCTAGATTTGAGTCACACCGGGGTAGGTGTGGAAACTTATTATCCCTAATGGGTGGGGTGGGGATTCGGTAGTAACAGGTATTTTCTTTAATTTGTAATAAGTAGAGGTTATTACTTAAGCCCCACTTTTAAAATTTTTTTTAAAAAAAAAAGATCAACTGAAAGTAGCCATTTATCAAAATAAAATTATGAAACGGTCATTTATTAAATAGATGTAAAAAAAATAGTCATTTTTAAATTAGTCTGAAAAAAAAAGCCAATTCTTATAAACACAGTCTTTAGTTGATCAATTTTTCCTACTCGTAACAGGATATAATTAATTGTATGCTTGAGTTAATTAATTCATAAATCTCGTACATACTAAAATTTCTACAAGTATAGATTAGTAGATTATATGATACATTTTAAGCTAGTTTGTAAGTCAAATTATAATTATCTATATGGGAGAGTTTTCAATGGAGATTTTTGGTTTTGCTCTATATTTCTTTAACATATTATAGCAAGTCGCACTCATCTATTCTCCTTCTTTTTCAATTTATTTTTCCAGAGAATCCCATGTACTTTCCTTGAAAAAAAATAAAATAGTTCACTTTATATGTGTTTGTCAATGTACCTTTCACCTCTATTCTCCCTGTAGTAGTAGCTGTTTTAATAAGTTGATTAGTAGTCGCTCTTTGACTGGCCTGTGCAATGGAGGAGTGCTTGTTCTTGTCAGGAGAGATGTTTGTCCCCACACTCCCTTGTTCTAGCGTATCTTGACATAAGGGCACAGTTTTGTTACACCCTCCATCAAGAACCTCTCGATCACCTCCCTTGTCCTCGAACGCACTCCTAGCTTGCGACTGTCGTTCTGCATTCAACACACGCTCTTGTTTGTGATCTCAAAGCTCCTCCATAATAGCATGCAACTTTGATTAGGATACCCTCCTTTAGCGTTGATGCCGGAGTCATGAGAAGGATCAAAGCTCTTACCTCTTGGCTGCCTACCGTTAGGAGGCTTTCCTTCTTCTTTTTCCTTTGTTCCCAAAACTAGCCTATGGGACTTTCTACACTTGCATCCCAGTCGTTGTCGCTTCTCTCGACACACACTTCCGATCTCAGAGCCCCATATGCTGCAGCAAGTGAAACAGAACTCTGACAACCTTTCATATTTGGGTAGTAACACACTTCATGATCAACTTCCTCCATAAAACAGCTGATCTCATGATGTAGTGGCTTTTCAGCATCGATCTTAACTATAACTTGCATACAGGAGTTATCGTGAACTTATTTAAGAACACCTGTTATTACAAGTAAATAAAGAAATTGCTAGCTCTTTGAGGGGCTAACTCCTCCCAATACTCAAATGAGTTAATAATTCAAGTCATGCCTTTATTCATTCTTTACTGAAATATATATACAACCATGCATGTACGGGTTACATAAAATTAGGAACTAACAGAGCTGAAAAGTAGGAATTAAGAGTAACAACATTATTGACTAACAAATAGAATAACGTGAGACTATAAGAAAGATAACTAAAAGCACCATATTTGCTGGGTTCATTGCAACAGCCATTAACTTACTCTTGGGAATACTTGGTCCAAGTTGACTGCCCATACATGCACGTAACAATTCCTTCCTCTCAAAGGACACCCTTGTCCTCAAGGGTGAGCTCTGGATATCGCTCCTTAATATCAGCTCGTTTTTCCCAAGTGGCCTCAGATGGTGATAAGCCCTGCCAATGGATTAAAACCTCTTCAGATCCCTTCTTTAATCGTCGATCCAAAATAGCTTGTGGAATAGGAACTAGTTGATCCTCATTGTTTACTTGTGGAATAGGAACTAATTGATCCTCATTGTTTACTTTAGGCAGATGAACTTGTGCAACATTCCCTTCACCAATTTTCTTTTTAAGCAGTGAAACATGAAAAATTGGATGGATTTTAGATGTGGAAGGCAATTGCAACTTGTAAGCTGCTTTTTCTACCCTTTCAAGTACCTCAAATGGTCCGTAATATCATGCAGCTAATTTGGCATTCCGTCGTAAAGCCACTGTTAATTGTCTGTAAGGCTGCAACTTTAAATAAACCCAATCACCCACTGAAAAAATCTCGCTCTGTATGCTTCGAATCATAAATCTTCTTTATTCGAGCTTGAGCACATTGAATGCGATCATGAACCTCTTTCAAAATTTGATCACGAGAAACCAACTCATGCTCTACAGCTGCCATTTTTGCTGTTCCTGGGACATAACTTAGTAAAGATGGGGGGCAATGACCATATACAATTTCAAATGGAGTCCTTCTCACCGTGGAATGCCAGCTAGTATTATAATAATACTCTGCCCATGAGACCACTCCTTTGGCTTGAAACTAGTAAAGCACCGTAAATACATTTCTAATGTCCGATTAACCGCTTCACTTTGTCCGTCAGTTTGTGGGTGATTACTGGAGCTAAATTTAAAAGACGTCCCATTTAATCTAAACAATTCTTTCCAAAATGCACTTGTAAATATGGGATCTCTATCAAATACAACAGATTTTAGGAGCCCATATAATTTAAATATGTTATCAAAGAAAATTCGAGCTATACCTATAGCTATATAAGGATGAGAAATGGGTATGAAATGAGCGTATTTTGATAACCTATCCACAACCACAAGTATAGTAGTCTTACCATTGGAAGATGGAAGACCTTCAACAAAATCCATCGAAATCTCTTCCCAAATTTAATCTGGAATGGGCAATGGCTGCAAAAGTCCTGCTGGTGCTATATTTTCCACTTTATGTCATTGAGACACATAATAATGTTGAATAAATTTCTTGAGTTGGCCACGCATTCCCTTCTAATAAAAATTGGCTTTATGCGTTGTAATGTTTTGATGTAGCCTTCATGAGTCCTATCATGGAATTCTCTAAGAATAGTCTCAGTTGACTTGGAGTCTTCAGCCAAATAAATTCTCTCCTTAAAAAGTATCAAACCATCAATTATCTTCCAAGGACCCATCGCTTCATCTTGAAGAATTTTGGACTTGAGATCTTTTAGTATTAAACACGAGTCCACTTCCTGTCGAATTGCTTCCAGCCAATGAGGAAGGGCTTGTGATAATGCAGATGACTCCCCTATGTGCTTCTTGTGATAATGCAGATAACTCCCCTATGTGCTTACTTGCTTCATGGCATCGTGATAAGGCATCTGCCATCACATTCTCCCCACCTTTCTTGTATTCCCCTTGAAAATCATAACCCATTAGTTTGTAGAGCCAACGTTGCTACGCTGTTGTTATAATCTTTTGAGCCTATAGGTGTTTGAGACTTTGGTAGTCGATGCGGACAATAAATTTTTTGCCCAATAAATATGGCCGCCATTTTTGTACTGCAAGAACCAATGCTAAAATTTCTTTTTCATAGGTGGATAGAAGAAGATTCTTCCCATGGAGTGCTTGACTAAAATACACGATCGGTCACTCCTCTAATAAAACAGCACCAACACCAAGCCCAGAAGCATCATATTCAACAATAAAAGGTTTAGAAAAATCAGGAAGAGATAATACAGGAGCCCTTGTCATTGCTATCTAAAGTTTCTCAAATGCTTCTTCTGATGTTGTTGTCCACTCAAAAGAGTTTTTCTTCAACATGCTTGTCAGAGGAGCAGTTATTTAACCATAATGCTAGATAAATTTTCGGTAATATCCAATGAGGCCTAAAAATCCCCGCATTGCTTTGGGGTTGCTTGGCTTAGGCCAAGAAAGCATCGCATCAATCTTTGTTTGATCAACCACTACTCCATGTCTTGAAATGACATGCCCCAAATATTACATCTCTTTTCTTCCGAATTGGCATTTTTCAAGCTTCACTTTCAATTGGTTAGCTTTCAAAATATCAAAAACAACTTTCAAATGTTCGGAATGGGACTCCCAAGTTTTATTATATATGAGGATGTCATCAAAAAATACCAACACAAATTTTCGCGAAAAATCTTTAAATGCCTCATTCATAAGTGCTTGGAAGGTAGATGGGGCATTTGTAAGACCAAATGGCATGACTAAAAATTCATAATGCCCTTGGTGTGTTCGAAAAGCCGTTTCCTCAATGTCATTGGAATGCATACTAACTTGATGATATCCAGATCTTAAATCCGGCTTAGTGAAGAATTGTGCTCCTGCCAACTCATCTAAAAGCTCGTCAATGACTGGTATTGGAAATTTATCCTCCACTGTATTATTACTTAATGCTTGGTAATCAATACACATACGCCATAAACCATCATGCTTCTTTACTAGTAGCACCGGTGAGGAGTAAGGGCTGTTGCTTTGACGAATAACCTCTGCTACAAGTAGCTCCTTGATGATCTTTTCAATCTCATTTTTTTGAAAATGAGGATATCGATATGGCCGTAATGCAACTGGACCACAACCCGGGACAAGGGGTATGCAGTGGTCTTGGTTTTTGTGAGGTAGAAGTTCCGTTAACTTACTTAGGATGTCCTGGTACTGTAGCAATAAGTGTTGAATTTCCAAGGGTATGTTATTCATGGTTTCTGCTTCACTTCCCATGTAGTGTAAGATTAACCCTTGCTGCTTTTCTTTAATCTTGGCTATCGGGGCAGAATCAATGACCTTCATATGTTTGTTGGTTATTCCGTGTAAAACCACTTCTTTAGTGTTCCATTGGAATTTTATTTGTAATTCTTCAAAATCCCACTGGATTGGTCCCAACTTTCTTAACCATTGAGTGCTAAGTACCACATCATAACCCTCCAATGGTAAGATGAAAAAATCAACAAAAGATGGTACCTTTTGTAGCTTAAGTTGAACTTGAGCATATTTTCCTGGGCTCACCAGCTTTTCTCCCGAAGCAACCATGACCTCAAGCCGCCCATTGCAATTTGGTTGGAGACCCACTCGTTCTGCTACATGTGAACTCACAAAGTTATAGCTGCTCCCAGAATCAATAAGTATTGTTACACAATAACCAAAAAGTCCACCCCAAACACGCATGTTCTTTGGTTCTTATATTCCAGCAATGACGTGAAGAGAAATCTTTGAAGCTGCATCTTCAATATTACCATCTATCTCCATTTCGATATCACCTTCTTTATCATCCCAACTACCTTCAATCATAAAGAGCCTCTTGCAATTGTGTCCTGGAGATAACTTATCATAGCAGTGAAAACATAACCCTTTTTTCATCGTTCAGAGAGCTCCTCTACTGTCATTCCTTTTACGGTTGGTGCGGTCAGTGGAAGACGATCATGGAATACTGTGGTGGCTCTACAGTAGCTTGTTGGCCGTGTTGGTTGACTTGTCTGCTTCCGTTGGGCTGCATCTCGAGCTCTGAAGAGTTTTGATAAACCAATCGCCATGATTAAAGTTGTTGGTTGATTCTCTTGAACATCGGTACGAATGCTATCCTTCAACCCTGTGATGAAACAACTGACTTTGCGATCTTACGATAGGGTCCCAGCTTTGGCACAGACCCAGTTTGATGAAGCTTGATTAATTTGCTAAATGGGTCCGCAAATTGATCTAGTCTAAACGGAGAAAAGAGCCTGTCTCCGAAATCTGCCCATGTCACGTACAAGTTTTCTTGTTCGAGCATTTGATACCATATTGAGCATCTCTTTCTAAGTAAAAGGAGACCAAAACCTTGTCTGACTCTGCGATATTGTGAAGTTGAAAGTATTTGTCAGCTCAGCATACCCACATCACCAGATCGTTGTTGCCGTCATGCCAAGGAAAGTCGAGTTTCAACGTCTTAGGGATGAAGTTGGTCAAGTTAGACGAGCTCTTAGGGGCTGAGGAATGAGTAGTCGCCTTCCCCATGTGCTTGTTGTGCAGAAAAAGAGTTTTCCCCTATCTCGACACTATTTCGACACTATCTCAAGCTGTTCAGTGACATGCCCTAAGAGGTCCTTTTGGCTTTTGGAGAGAGCATCAAGGCTAAACTCAATCTTGTCAACCCATTCGTGCAGCTCCATTTCCAGCTCTGATACCAAATTGTTACAAGTAAATAAGGAAATTGTTAGCTCTTCGAGAGGCTAACTCATCCCAATACTCAAATGAGTTAATAATTCAAGTCATGCCTTTATTCATTCTTTACTGAAATATATATACAACTATGCATGAATGGGTTGCATAAAAGTAGGAACTAACAGAGCTGAAAAGTAGGAATTAGGAGTAACAACATTATTGACTAACAAATGGAATAACGTGAGACTATAAGAAAGATAACTAAAAGCACCATGTTTGCTGGGTTCATTGCAACAGCTAGTAACTTACTCTTGGGAATACTTGGTCAAAGTTGACTGCCCATACATGCACGTAACACCTATCATCTAGCCCTAGAACTTAGCATAATCTTCATTCATACAACAGACTAGGATGTTACAGATATGGATCCGAAAAGCCACCAATCGAAGTTCATCCAGGTGATCACCCTAATACCCAGAGATTTAACTAAAGATAACAACTATTTCTCATATACCCATGGCCCCCTTGCTAGGACTCTCCTTCTGCCTTCTGCACTTCCATAGTGGAAAGACAAAATATTGTTCAAACCTAATTGCTCCACTCGAAACCCATTTGGAACTCTCTAGACTGCTTGGAAAGTTCCTTCCAAGCTCTCCTTCCTTATAAGATGGTTCCCATGAACCTTGCCAATCAGGTAGAGATCCATCCTTTGTCGGCCTTTAGCGGAGAGTTCTTTGGGCATATGAACCACAGGCCCATCCTAGTCTTCCAAGTTAAGATTCCCACAAAGAGAAGAGATTTCATTCAGATCCATGATATGAAATCAGAAAAGATAAAATAGATCTCAGCAACCCACGCCTCACGAAATAGAGATGACTAGATTCACCATTGGGGTGATCTGTTGCAATCCCACTTAGATCAAAAGGATACCTAGTGGTACTGTAGCACACCCTTTTCTGCAAAAAAGTACTCCTAGATGAGCAATTACGTTTTTAATGGTATATACATAAATGATATTCCTTTGAGATGTCATTATTGACTAAAACTAATCAACTTGTCTGGGTGTGTCATGAAGAAAAAAGCTTAGCAAGGTTCTACCTGACACGCATTTTTAATGGAAATGATATATGATCTATTGGTCCTTAAACTAAGGGAAAAATGTCACTTTGATTCTTAAACTTTAAATTGTATTATTTTTTATCGTTAGATCGTAAGATAAGTTCATTTTAGTAGTTTTTGCTATATATATATTTAAGTTAATTCTTAAAAAAAACAAGTATATTAGACATAAGTACTCTTTTGTTATACTTATTTCATATGCAGAAATATAATTCAGCATTATAAAGATATTAGAATATGAATTAAATAAGTTTAAAAATAATTGATTAAATACACTAGTTCCAAATTTGATGTTAAAACATTTTAAATCTGTCTCAAATGTGATATTTTGTAGAAATCAATAATACAAAAACACAAATGTATCTTATACATATATATATATATATATATTTTGGTTAAGAATTAAACATAAAGTTCGGTAAAAATAACTAAGATGAAACTTTTTAAAATTTTAAGGATTAATATGACGAAATTTAAAGTTTAAGAAATCAATAAAAGACATTTATCCTAATGAAAAATTGTTAAGTATTCTGACTTGGAGAAAAGAAGTCATATAAATTTTCGTAATTACAGACTACAGTATAAATTAACAATTCAACATAACATTTAAACTACAAGTATATGGAAATAGCTAAGGCCAAAATATATCCAATCACCTAAGTTAAAATATCAAACATTTGAATCACTTCAAGATTCGACTAAGAATTAGATTATTGATAGTCCACATATTAAAAAATAGGGTTTTTAATACAAAAATCCCTGAACTCAGAACGATTTAGTAATATTAAGCATGAACTCAATTTTTTGTAGCAAAATCTCCTGAAGTTCCTAATATTAGATATGTTAGAAAAAAAAAGGTATTTCTTTTAGTTTTTTTTTCTTTCTTTTAATAGTTAAGTCCCCATTCTGGCTTTTAGGTCCTCATTCTTAGATTCTTATTTCACATTAATTTCTTTTAATTTTTCTGTTCAAAACTACCGTTAAGTAGCACTTGCCTAAAACTGCTATCTCAAGGGTAAAATTAGAAACAAAAGAAAATTATTATTTAAAAAAATTGGGTTATTGTTTTCATTCAGGACGGAAGAGAAGAAATTTGAAAATTTTTTATGGTTGCAATAAGGACCTACTTTGGTCCAAGTATTTATATATCTAAAAGAGAGGTATATGAGTACTTGGACCACGGTAGATCCATATTAGAAGTATAATAAATTTTTGCAATATATGTCCTATAAATTGGAACGATAAAACATAAAATTGGCAATATATTCATATATCTCTCTTCTAAATATATTAATACTTGGACCAAAGAAATCAATATTGGAACTATATAAAATTTTCTAATTTCGTACATTCGTCTTGAACGAAAATAATAACCCAACTCTTTTAAAAAAATAATAGTAATTTCCCTTTATTTCCAATTTTACTCCTGCTGAGACGAGCATGTTTTAAGCAAGTACTAATTAATGGTAATATTGGATAAAAAAAATTAAAAGGGATTAATTGAAACAAAAATCTAAGAATAAGGACTTAAAAGTCACAAATGAAAGAATGGGACTTAACTGTAAAAAAAAAAACAGAAACTTCTTTCTTTTCTAACAGAACTAATATTAAGGAATTGTGGTACCCAAGATTCTCACATACATACTAAGCCAATAATAAACATGTTCTTATTGCATATTAGGCATCTAAAAATCAATAATACCAATTTTATAGTGACATGCTCATTCCTTGTATTATGTGCTTTTAGATCTATATTATCAAGCTAATGATTGTCATTCTATTATTATGCCACTCATAAATGGTGTATAACCATATTCTATTTGTTATGTTCCCATTGATAAAAATTATTTAAATTGAAAAACGACGACTTTTATGTCACACTAGTCAATTGGCATGTATACATTATTATTATTATTATTATTTTATGAAAAATGGTTGTGTAGCTTCCTTCTCATGTTAAGATGAGCAATGTGGTGTTCAAGAATATCCGATGGACGTTGCACGGTAGACGGCTGTGAAAATTGCACGCAGCAGGGACGACATACTATGCTAGAGGATGTGCTTTTATTTATTTTTGAAAAGATAGTGGGACCGGGTGGGTTTCTTTTTCCCTACAAAAAGGGAAATACAAGAAAAGGGTAAGCTTCAATACCCTTAGAGAGAGAGAGAGCTCGGTATGCTAAAAGAACAAAGAACATATTTATGAATACAATACTATGTGCACATATATTGAAATTATGTTTGCTGATAACCTGGTCAAATGGTAGTTTTGTGGTAAAATACATTTTTCATACTTTTCAGAGCCGAGTTCACTGTTCGTTTAATATGTCAAATAGCTTTAATTTACTGTCTAATATCTATTTGTAGCATTTTCTTTATTGATTCTAAATAAATACGAAGTGGCATTCACGACACTGATTTATTTTTTATTGCACTAAGTTAGTTTAGATTCAGCTTAATAGCGTAGTATCATTTTTTATGCATTCTAATAATTGAGTGCTAATACTATATTTGTATTATTAATTGGAGTCTAATTGATTTATTTTTATGTTTAATGATTGGTCACAGGATTAGGTTTCACCAGATTACAATAAGACCTGTCACATGGGATCATAAGTCAAAGTATGACTAGTTTTCACTTTCTAAGCTAAGATTCACCAACTTTGTCTATACTTGGGTATATGGGAATTACCAAAAATATGGTGAGTAAGCTAAGGAAGTTGTAGAGCTGGACACACAGAAAGTTAGGACATGAAATACCCAAAATACCTCTCAGAATTTAAGTTATGTCATTTCTTAGCAATTAAGTGTTACTTTTAGACCAAATCTGGTCATTTTTTTTCGTCTTTCTCTCTAGCCATGACCTGAACCACTCCAGCTACTTTCTACGCTTCTCTCAATTCGTTTCAGCCATTTCCAAGAGTTTCCAAGTAGTAGAACTCAAGTTGGAGCTTTAGAAAGTAAGATAGATAAAAACTAGTTAAGGTAATTCTACTAGTTCTTCTTCTTAAGTGTTATTTTCTAATTATAACTTTCTACTTATTACAACTTAAATAAGAGTTTTTCCAGGTTCTCTTGAGTCCTAAAGACCATTTCTAGGCCTTTAGAATCAGTTTGGTAGAGGTAAAAAGCAAGAATTCTAGCAAAGATTCAAACTAGTCAATGTAAGGTTTATGTGGGCCGGATTTTGAATGGGTGATTAATTTCTCTTGCTGCAGCTCTTCCACAACTCGTATTTGAGGAATAGAGGTCCAAGAAATCTTAATTTGTTACCGGAAGCATAGAATTTAAGTAGAGAATTAAAATTAGGCCTAAAGCCTTAAAGTTTGCTATTTGTGGATTCAAGTATTTTCATTGTTAGAATAAGCTGTCTATACTTATAATCTAATTTCTTTACTTGGAATATATAAAACATAGATCCTCTTATGTGTATTATATCTATTTACTTGTTAGTTGTGATTATATATAAGTGTAAAATTTGTTTTAAACTTTATTTAGACTGAAAAAGAGTTCGAGTGTGCTTATGTTATTCTAAGTAATTCTCTTTGAGGTGTATATGTGGGAATTAGCTTATAAAATATTATTGCAGATTTAAAATCATGATTTTAATCGTGTGAAAATATCCTAAAAATAGAGGATGTGCTATCCAAATACTTTTAAAATCAAATGGCACTATTTAGAGGCAAATAGACTAGTTTTTACAAAATTATGTGCCATTTTGGATCAATTTTGTGCTAATGAACTAGCATTCATATTTCGATACTTTTGAATAGTTTTTCAATACTAGTCATTGGCTGCTAAGTGCCTCAAGTGATTTCTATGCTTTGGGGTCATTTTATAATCAAATTTTTAAATTTGGTTAAAGTTATAATTTGAGTCTTATTCAAGTATCTTGGTGCATTCTTTTAAAAAAATGTGTATCTTGAACAAAAGAAATTCATGATAGGTGTTTAGTATAACAATCTCTTGAGAATATTGACCCTTTCCACTACCAACTTCTTTTTAGGATATGAGATAAGTAAAGACTTACAACTGCATCACAAGAATTACACAGAAGGTATCATTATGTGAAACTTATTTATTCTTGAAAGTTATGAAATGACTATGCATGGTACATCTTGGATGTAAAAAAGAATTTCGACATATAGTATATGAAAGTGAGTACCATTATAATAATTTTATAAGATAAGTTTTAATTGCAATTGCTAGTCTATCGGAGTTGGTATGTAAATCTCTTGATGCAGACTCTCATATTAAAGTGGGATTTGAGGATCTTATGATTGATCTCGTTGAAGCGGGACAATATTAGCATGGTGTGGGATACCCTTTTGATGAGGGAAGGAAATTTCAAAAAATCTCACATGATAGTTGTACCTTATTTTTACTCTTAGCCAGAGTTTCCACCCAATATTATCATGGCCTATCGACTTACGGGACTAGTAATGTGCTAAGGAGGGCCAACTATGAATGTTTTTAAAGGAAATACATGGACTCAAATATTTAAGAAAGAAAAGTGTACAAAGGGAACTTGATGAGATTTTAAAGCATACATAAGTATGCATAGTTTTTACTAACTAAGCTTTCTTATGATGTAGATAAGGAGATACATTTTGGAATTGAGTAGTTAGTTGTCTGGCTTGCCTTTTATCACTATAATCATATAGATATGAACGAGCTTGACCTAAGACTGACGTTTTTATATTGCGATATTTTGGTGTAAAGCAAATATAATTACTGATGGTAAAATAGACAGATGAAAACCTCCTTTTGATTGTATATTTTGTAGAAAAAGTTTTAGCAAGTAATATAATTACAGTTGCTTTTGTTTAAAAGTTTTGAAAAATTTAAATTTGTCCACTTTTTTATAAAACTAAAGATATGGTTTATGAAAAAATAATACTTCATAGTTTAGTTATATATGACAATATAGTTAAACTAAAAGGTGTTACATGGACTGGGCTTTGCTTCAAAAAATTTAGTTCCAGGTTAATTTTACTAATTTGTTTCGAGTTCAGGGATTTTTGTATTAAAAGGCCTAAAAAATAATAAGTAAGAAATAACAAAGTGAAGAAACAGAAACAAACGTGTGTAGAAGATTAATTAGGACTATTAACTTAATTAAGTCCCTAAAAAGAAAAGCTGAAGTGTTGAAAAAACAGAAAACGATAATTACCTGATAATTCATCTGTATAATTAGCTACACAAATTAGCAAAATCAAATTTGCTTGCTACCATTGGCACCCTTATGCCTTTTTATATTCCTGCCTCTGACTAATATCCTGATATAATAGCTGGTAAACAGTACATGATAATCACAATGATCATTGATCATTTAATTAGTAGCTACTATTCAATAAATATTACCGCTCTAAGTTGTCATGATTGAAGCACATTATAACTTTTTCGTTTAACATTGATATTTGTTTCGTGATTATGCGTTTTGCAATGTCTCTTTCCTTTTCAAATTTGTCTTATTTTTCTTTCTCTTGTCGTTTTCCAGTTTGGTGTCGTTTGCTAAATGTCAATTTTTTTTCCCCCCCCAATAAATGTCACGTATTATTAGTCTTCTACTTAGTACTTACAAATGTTATGTCGTTGTATGAAAGGCTAAACCATCCTGTTCTTTCTTTCGGTCCTGGTCTCCTTGAATTTGTGAAGTCAGAGTTGTAAAGTACAACAGAGGAGCTCTGTTTTCCGTGGAATATCAAACAACATAAAGTCTTCAATTATTTAAGCTATAAACTCATTTGTTGTTAACTAATCCTAAAACATAGATGATCATGTTCATGGGGCAGGAAAAACATGTTGAGCCCGTATATCTGGACGTCCAACTGCTTTCTTCACCACTAGAACAATTTGCCATTTGCATAGGCACTTGTTGAACTCTTGAAAGAATCCAATCAATAGGTTCCTAATCTGCTTAACCGATATGTTAAGAGCTCAACTTCCCTTTGCTGGGGCTAATGCTATGGCGGCTATGACTACTAAAGTGCCCCTTCAGGAAATGAGAACTATCACTACACGAGCAATTATGGTGGTGAGGTGTCAAATTTGGATGCTACTATTGCTTCTTCCTATGATGCTTCCTTTGCAGCTCCTACCAGTGGTGATTATTATCTTTTTACGAATATGTTGCTATATGAAGAAAGAAGTTATGAATGTCAAGTGGAGCTAACTCAATTAGTCCAAGACTTGAGGAATGTGTGTGTAAGTTTAGGGAATTATGGGTTCAAACTTCGGTAGAGTATGTGTGTGTTATTTTTCTTTAAATTTATAATAAGTGATGGTCGTTAGTTAAATCTCGTTTTTTTTAAAAAAAATAAAAAAAAAAAGTTATGAAACTATAATTTCCTGCTGCTGGGACTACAACTTGGATTTCCTTTTCCTACCACATCGTTCACAAGTTCGAGATACGTGAGAGTTACAATAATAGTTTTTAACAAACGAACGCTGCTGAAGACTAATTACAAGTTTGAATCTGACAAATATCTTTCTTATTTCTATGTTGTTTCTGAAGCAGTACTAGAATCTTTACAAGGCCTTTTAGGCTGGTGGAATTGATCGAGATTGTTAATTTATTAACCTATTCTAATCAATGAAACTATGGCATTCTGCTTTTTATGGCATTTATCAGCTGTTCAACCTGAATACATATTTACTAATCCGTAATAAAAGTGAAAGAGAAAAGACTGAATACATATTTACTAATCCGTAATGAAAGTGAAAGAGAAAAGAAAAGGGAAAGGGAATAGTATTCATTTTCATATATAACTAATTGCTACGTGAACACAAGAAAATGAATCATATCTTTCCCCCTACTCATTATTTCTTATTCCTCTCCCTTTTCTTTCCCCTCAATTCCCTTTCCACAATCTTAATTAGTTTGCTTTTGGTACCAATGCCTCTTCCCCATCCTCATATTAGTTATTTTGAGAAGCTATTTATCTGTGTACTCTTTTAAATCGATAACCGAAAACATACCACATAATTTGTGAAACAAGTCCAAAATTATTAGGATAATTAATCCAAACTAAAATAATTTTAGAAGCTTCTCTTTTTCTTAACGCATCGTGCATCAAGATGTTGTAGTTATATTGCATCTTGAAATAATCTTCAGCTCGCTAAAACGAGGTTCTAAATTGTCGAAAATCTGTTCCGATTCAATACTTCAATAATTGGAACAACGAAATTTCTACCGAATTCTAAAAAAAGTAAAAGATAATTAGAGTTCATGTAAGCTGTTCTAGAATTGTCTACTTCTGCACGTACTTATCTGAGTCTATATAGTGCAGCTGGCAACTGCTGTATTCTGTTTCCGATATGTTCCGAGCTAACACGATAGAATTTATTATGTATGTTCTGACCTAACACGATAGAATGTATTATGTCCCTGCTTAATCCCTACTGGGAGTTCTGAACTATGCCAACATATAATTATTTGGTTCGCAGTTTAAAAATTTGTATAAACCATATTATATATTTACTTGTTTTTCTACGATCATATAAAACATATAAAATGAAATCATAATACCCGAAAAATGCTTCTACTAATGTCCAAATCTCACCAGCAAGATAAGCCGTGAAACAGACTAGAAAATGCTAGTTTATATTCATTACAAACATCAAACTGAAAGTCAATAATATGCAAGCTCAATAATTAACTGAAAGGACTTGACTGAAAAAAGAAAAACAATACTAATCTTCTGCCTTCACTGAGCACTGGCCTCAAGCCCTTCGGCCAATTATTTACAAAATACATCACACACTAAAACAAAGATTGAAGTTCATACCATACAAACATCAACATTAAAATCAATAAGTTAAAACCTTAAGAGAGTTGAACACATGCCTCAAGCTCCTTCAGCAGAGTTCCTTCACAAAAAAAAAAAAAAAAGGTGTTAAGCACGAGCATCAACATAAGGCTGGTGATAAAAATGCAAAATGAACTTCTTTACAGGGTTTATAAATACAAAGCGACAAAATATCTAGCTAACAGTGTAACTTAAGAAAGACATTCTTAATTGGTTCAATTTTTCATACTTGTAAGAGGACATTAATTGTATACTTGAGTTTGTTAATTCATAAATCTAGTACATGCTAAAAATTTTACCAGTAAACAATAGAAGATTATTTGTTATATCACAAGTAAGCAGTAATATGTAATCAAATTAATTATGTGTATATATTACATGATCACCAGAAAATTTGTTTAGTGAATTACACAATTTATAGAACATATGTACCCAGAGAACAAGTTCTGTACAAAGTTGATATGAATCTTTGCATAAAAAATCAGAAAAAAAAAATTTGATAAACCACTGTAATTTGTTATAAATTTTTCTTAATTTTCTATTTTTTGGTTAATTACGTATTTTACATACTATGAAAGCTTTATAATATTGGGCTGCTAACTGCTATGGATGTCTGGCATTTGACTAGTTACTCTCAGAAATGATTTACAATATTAAACATATAGATAAACTTATAAACTTATAACGAATGATGTAAGTGCAAAAATAAAGAATGAGGTTAGATTGAAACATCAACATTTTATTAGAACAACAATTTTTAAAAAAAAAAACAAAAAACAAAAAACAAAAAACAAATGGAATAAAATTGAACAGAGAGAAAAAGGAAGAGTGTGTTGCTCAACAAGTTACATTACTAATTATGAAATTAAAATGTACATAAGTCAACTTACATTTAGATTGATAAATTACTTCAATGCCAGATCATATATCGATCAACTGACTTGCTCTTGTAGCAGCTCCAATAAGTCTGGTGCTCCCAGTTTGTAGCTGTTATAAATCCTCCATTTCCTTTTGTACCAGAAGATGACAGAGGGTACATGCTGAATTTTCCAGTAATGAGAGCCGCCATCTGGTTGCAAACCAATCACAAATTCCCTTGGCATATCAACAATATCAAGGGATATGAGGTTTGTTATGTGTAGAATATCGGAAGGCATCATTTTCATTTGCGGAAAAGGCCCAAACCTAAACTTCTCAAGCCGAGGCAATGCTCCTCTATCTATTTTCACCACCCTAAGTCCTTCCAACTTCCTTACTATAAGATGCTTGAGTTTTCTAAAACCACCTTCCTCAAAATGCAATTCCTCTCCATCGTATGTCTGGTACATCCCCAGAAATGCTAAGTTGGGCAATTCCTTCAAGATTTTCAACGGATCATCGGTCAACCTTGAGAGAAATAAATCCAGTCCTTGTAAATTTTGAAGCTTTGACATCCAATTCGGCAATTTATGTAGCCGACAACATAGCTGGAAATAACGTAAAAGCGGAGGAGGAGATGAAATGCAATTCAGATCTAAAATATCATCCTCGCTAACTGCTTTTAAACTTAACTCTTCAAGGTAATTCAATTTCTCAATGGATGCTCCAATAGCCTTCCCGATTTCAGCAGTCACTTGATAAATACTTAAAATCCTCAATTGTCTTAGCCTTTCTAATTCTTTCTTTAAGTCAAATGTGATAGGATATGCTCTCAAGGATGTTAGTGTTTGCAACTCCTCTAAACTTCCAATTCCTTCATGTATCCTCACACCACGGTCTAAATCACAACTATATGTACTAACTATCGGTTCAACTTCAAGGTGTCGCAAATGTCGAAGCTTTTGGATCTCAATTGGAAGCTCCTGCACTAGAGACTGATCGAGATTAAATGTCTGTAGATTTTGTAGCTTACCAATGGACTTTGGAACTCTCTTCACGGGTGTGCCTTTCAAATTCAAGTACTTCAAGTTGAACAAATATCCAATTTCTTTGGGGATATTACGAAGAGGAGCATCTTCAAAATCTAGTACTTTCAAAAGTTTAAACTTTGTGACCAAGTGAATTACAAAAGACTCATTCAATTCATCAATGTTGAAAAGAAGAATAGAGCGAATCTTAGAATCGTCTCTAATAAGATTTAGCACATCTTTTGTTGTATCATGAATTGATAGGCGACGACTTTTTTCTTTGAATCGTAACTTACTTTCATTACTGATAATATGACAATAATTGAATCCCCCACCAATTCCTGTTAATATGATGTCGCGTATCAAGTCATGAACTTTACACATTCTATAAACTCCATTTTCTATCTCAAATGAAACCAAATTCCTTTGGATGAGTTCACTTAAGTATTCTTCTGCAACTTGTTCTAGTGTCTTGTGCGGCTTTGATTTGAAAATAAAATCTTCAGAAATCCAGAGTCTACATAATCTTTCATCAAGAACTGAGTAATCTTCTGGAAAATTTCCAAAATACAATAAGCAAGATCTAAGGTGGTAAGGTAGATCATGATAACTGAAAGAAAGAATTTCTGGAACACTTGAAAGGCGTGGATTTCTCTTAGTAGCATAATTGAGATTATCAAGCACTCTTTGCCACTCCAATTTAGTCTTTTCTTTTTTGGACAATAAACCGGCTACAACTGCAATAACAATTGGCAAGCCTTGGCATTCACTTACAATTTCACGAGACAATTGCTCTAATTCCTTGGGACAACATCCATCAAACTCAAAGTGGAATGCTTTTTTGCAAAATAACGCCCAAGACAACTCCAGAGACCAAGTTTTTAGCTCGTGAATGTGATCATATGAGGTATCTTTAACAGCACTGGCAATTGCAAAATTGCGGGTGGTAATAATGATCCTAGCTCCCGTATTATTACTAGGCATTGCATGTTTAATAACTTGCCAAAAATCTATAATCCATAAATCGTCAAAAACAACCACGTACCTCCTCTTTTTCAAGTAATGCCTTAAAAATTCAATCAGCTCTTCAATTGTTCCATCGGTGTCTTCCTTTTCCTGGCATATCTGGTTTTTCATGCTCTTCAGGACCTTCTCCATGTTATATGATTGTGATACAGTGATCCAAGCGAAAAATTCAAAGTGTTGTCTCACAGCGTCATCCTTGAAAACCTTTTTTGCCAGAGTCGTTTTACCAATTCCTCCGCCGCCTACGAGTGAAATCACCGAACGTGTGGATGGGCCTTCAACCAAACTCCTTATAACTTCCTTGCATGTTGAGTCAATTCCCACTGGCTCTTCTTCCTCAATGAAGAGAGAACCCAATTGAGGGTCGACACCAGCAGCATCAACTTTTGTGACTGTACTCCTACTCAATTCTTGCTCTAGGGGTCTCAACCCATAGCTTAGACCTCTTTCCTTGATTTCACGCAGTGACTCCTTAATGTCTCGAATCTCGGAAGCTTTGTCATGACGCAGCTTCAAGGATCTAAAAAAATCACCAGCTTTTCGAAGGGAATCGACGAATCCCCTCTCATGATGACGTTTGGCTAGATGATAAAGGTATTCATCAATTATATCTTCTATCCGATCAGCCTCATCTCTTAATTGTTTCAGCCATACCTTCATAGCCTCGCTCACTTCTCCTTTCGATAGCTTCGCTTCTGCATCTTTAACGAATGGCTGGATGATCTCAAGCTCATCTTTCAAGCTGCTCACTTCTTTGTGGACTCCATTCAACAAACTGGCTTGTTCTACTAGCAGATCAACCAACTTGTTAATCACAGGGCTCAAGAACGTCTCTGCCATTTCACCCTCAGCATCAAATCGTTCAAGTGAAAAATGGGCACATCAGATCTTCCAATCACAATCTGTAACATAGGGAAAAAAAAAAAAAAAAAGAAAACAGAGCAGCTTTATGATTAGAAAAACAGTAGCTCTGTTACTTGAAACGAGTTACGAACTGACAAGCCAATTGGATTACTTTATAGACTATGCTCACTTTTTCAATTTTTTCACACTTGGGTAACCTCCAGCTGTCTTGCAATGTTAATAAATATTTTTATTTTTCCTTTACTTTCCGTGTACTTTTGAAATTAATTGATTAGTCTGGTGCTTTGATAATGCGTTATGGCCTGTAGTCGCTCTCCCTTCTGCTTTTTCTAACATATTCCATAGACAATGTTATTAAAGATTGAAGTATGAATTGAGCAAATAAAATGGACCTTTATCCCTTTTTCTCGGGAATTAAATAAAACGCAAAAAATGAACCACAGAAGCTTCTCCAAAATTGCCAACGTGAAGAAAATGTACAGAAAAATCCTCATTAATTGGACCATGAAGCAGACAATAATCTTTCGTACTTTGTTTACTCCGTTTTTTAAAAATATTTTTCCTCACTTGCGGAGCACTATGAAAAATGCTAGTTATTGAAATGTGATACAAAGTATTCCACGTGATCCAATATTCACTAACATATAAATTCAAATATCTACACTGAACTAATTAAAGCTTACGCAAAACAAAATTTATATTTTAGACAAATTAATCTTATTCCACGATACCAATGGTAACTGACAAGCATTGTGATAGATCTTTCACGGCGCTTTATAAGTGCTTTGGTAGTTCCTAAATATCAAGGTGCTCAAAAAGTGCCTTGGTAGACTTACAAAGCGCTTTCTGAGTGCCGTAGTACATTTTTTCAGGAAGTATTTTTAATATATTTATCTATACTCTATGGAATTTTATAAATATAATCTAAATCCATTACATTCACCAAATATTTCAAATAAAACGGAGTATAAATAGAAATTTATGTATTAACATTAAATAAAAATTACAAACTTAACAATATAATCATAGTCTATAATATAAAAATAAGTAGATAATGAGTAAATCAACATGGTTGAATTACTTAATATAATAACTTGATCATGATCATATCCATATAGTCTATAAACTAAGTATATACACTAGTTTTCTAAGCCAAACTAATATGATCATAAAAAAACTACAGTTTAAATGAATAAAGTCTAGGAACCTCAAATAAGAAATTATATTAGTTCTTCAACTCACTCTTCAAGAAGTCCATTGACATTAACTTTTTGTGTGAAAAATTTGTCTATTAAACTATAAATTTTAAATACCCTATTTGTTAGAAAGTAATCAATCAAACTCTAAATTAGAAGAGAACTAATAAAACATACAAATTACATACCATTATGGTAAATAATTTAACATTGGCTTGTTTAATGATTTCTCTCATAAATTTATATATGTAGAATCCGCATTCCGCATTTAATACTTGTCAGTTGTCTTGGGCACTATACATAAGATTCGAAAAAATAAGTAGTTTTAATTAATCTAAATTAGAAGAGAACTAATAAAACATACAAATTACATACCATTATGGTAAATAATTTAACATTGGCTTGTTTAATGATTTCTCTCATAAATTTACATATGTAGAATCCGCATTCCGCATTTAATACTTGTCAGTTGTCTTGGGCACTATACATAAGATTCGAAAAAATAAGTAGTTTTAATTAATCTTCTACCCAACAAGTGTTATTTATTTAAGTTTATTATCTTTATTGACATATAAACCGGTATTTAGTCTTCCTTTCTTCCATTTTTTTTGTATTATATATGTTGAATGCACTTTAAATTGAAAATGAATACAAAAAAATAAAAGATTAGCAACCATAATTAAAATACCTTAAAAAACTTAACTATAACAAAACTTAGAGAACTTATTCGATTATTGTAAACCAATTTCATCACGGAGAGCTAAGCCTAGAGGATCTAGAAGTCATGCATAATCTTTGAGAGGATAAATCACAAGCAATAACTAATATTCTATACTCAAAAAATTAATGGTAAAGATTATCCATATATAATCTATTCGCTAACATTTATTCCTTATTTATTCTAAGCATATTTTGGGGAAAAAAAAACTTAAACAAATTTTTGTTTGTAGAGAAGACCTTATATTGAACAACTAATATAACAAACTAGATTATACTTATTTTTGACGTAGCTTCATTAATTTCAAAGAAGTAGCCAATCATATAAATACATATCAATACAAATAATAAACTCAAAGATTCACACACAGTTATAACATTATCATTATATCACCATAGTATATGATTTCTCATAACATATCTCCTCTAAATTAGACTTTCCTAAATAAAAATATAAAATCATTGAAAATGGTGACATAATCTAGGCCAAGAAAAAATTGAGGTAACATACCTCAAATTGTTAATATATAAGTAATCTCCGTATAAAAAAAAATAAAAAACAATTCAATATCTAAAATTTACACTACTTAAAAATTGAAAATTTAAAAATTTAAAATAAATACAAATGTAAAATACGATTTTTAACCAATAACAAATTAAATTAAAACCTACATTAATCATGTATATAAAAAAATTAAAAATAAAAAATAATTACAAACTATATCTCAAGTTAATTTACTCTCTAACTACCTAAAATATAAAATTAGTAAAAATTGAGACAACATACTTCCAATCCCAATATTTTACAACTAAATGAATTTCACACTTTACCTAAAGTACTTTTTAAAAAATGGATATATTAACATCTACATTCTACAAGACAACAAACTATAATAACATAAATTCGGATTAATTTACACTAAAATAGAAAAACATAGCAAAAAAAATAAAATTTCTAGTAAATAAACAACCAAAGTAGTACTTACAAGAGTAGAGATTATCAATGCATAGCCACGAAATTTTAATTTGATAATTTAGAGTCCTAAATAAATACACACTCAAATATAACCTAAAACATGAAATTTATACAAATTCATAAGTCAAAATCATAGTTAAAACAATGGGTAAACTAATTTAACTGACGAAAATGAGTTGGATTACCTTTTTTCCCGAAAAAGAACGGTGTATGGAAGGTTAAGATTCTAAATCAACATATAACCTAAAATATGAAATTTTCACAAATTAATAGGTTAAAATCATAGTTAAAACAATAGGTAATCTTAGTTTAGTGATAAAAACAAGTTTAAAAGGTTAGAAATACCTTTTTGGCTGAAAAATATAGTGTATTGGAGTATGGAGGCACAACTGGGCTTGGAGAGAACATCAGCTGAGCAAGAGAGAGCAAAATGCTCCCTAGAGTTCGCGATTTAGGGCCCTTATACAGGGCTCCTATCATGGCGCCTATAAAACCTAGCACAGCGTCTTAAACTGGGCTTTAATAGTGCCTATAAGGCGCCGTTATCTTATGTCACATACCACGGCACTTTTTAAGCACCGTGGTAGGTGAATGTCTTTTACACTGTTTTATAGGCAACGTGGTTGCTTGTGCCTTTACTATAGCGCATCCATATATACGCCGTAGTAAAGACTTTTTTTAGTAGTGATGCTAGATTAGGCTCTAGGTTAGGTTAAGGGTAGTTTCGAAGCCCTAAACATGAATACTATTTGATTTTTCGGATTTTATACTATTGATTATTTATCCAAAGTTATGATTATTCTTCTATATCTCTTTGCTTTATGAATCTTATGTTGTTTGTTTAGGAGGCCTACTAGATAATTTTGATATGGTTCTTTAGCTAGGTTTTGAATTATATATTTGTTATAGTTAAATCCGTTAGTAGCAAAGCTATGATTAATATGATCGTCGGATGTATTAATTATGGTGAGGAAAAATACTTAGGTTAGAAATCCGTATTTATGGGATTATAATGTAGATCAATCTATATTTCTATATTTAATACTTCTATTGGGTAAATCTAGATCATTTGTATGGGTGATGTAATAGGAAGAAATTGGCTACAAGATTTATCTAGTTAATATATAACCTAAGAAAAGAACGGGGTGATTACACGTTTGTGAATTACTTACGATTAGTAACATTGATAGATAGTTGAATATAAAATTTGTTAATTGAATTAGCATGAGTGATTAGTAGTGGAGAATGAAACCTTAACTTGTTTGTTTTGTTTTTTTTATTTTTTATTTTCCTAATCACTTAGTTTTAGTTTTAATTTTAATTTATAAACCGCATAATTGTAGGATTAGCAGTTGAATAGTTAGACCAATTCCTCGTGGGATCACCCTTCTTATCACTGCACTAGATTATACTAAGTTACTAGCTTGAGCTACGATTGGATAGGGAGGTTAAATAATTTGGTTGTTTAATAATATAATATGGCGAAATTGAGAAAACTAGATCACTGCCTTTTAATGCAAGGGCTACTTTTTAAGACTCTTAAAGTATAACATTTAATTGTAGATTTAGGCAGTTGAATATATACCACCGAACAGGGTGGCCTGTGGTAATGTGTTTATCTTGGGAGCCTATTAAGGTCGTGAGTTTGAGTACTGGGTGGTTGGTTCGAGAGTCTTAAATGTCAAGGCTTTGTTTCCTGCTAGCTCAATATTCGATGGAGAGTGCCCCGATCTTATCTCATTAGGGTGCTATTCTCACTAGTTGTTTGGTTTGGTTCAGGTGATGCAGCTCCATCGCACGATAGAGGAGACTCGCCGCTTAGGGTCCTTAGCAAACATTCTTAGACAAAATTGAAGCTTTTTTGGTAATGTCTAAAGAGGATGGCAACGCTACTCCTCCCTCTCTTTCTCATAAAAAAAAGTAGTTGTTGAGTTATAATTGAAAAGATTGTAAGGAGTTTTAAATATTATGTTTTGAGAAATAGAACTCTTTTTAAAACTCGTCGTAAAATAGACCTTTTGATGGCCTGACAAGTGACAAGCATGTCAGGTAAAGTATGCCAACCATGATGACCGTAATTGAATTATAGCTTAAAAAATCTATTTAATAGAGTTTTTTTTTTTTTCCTTTTTTTTCAAAAACAGGCTATCTCCCTAAAAACACTATTATAAGTATCTATTCTACAAACGATAACTTTAAAAAGATATGTCGTTTCTAAAGTGCGTTTCCAAAAATTAAAATAACTATGAAAAGAGTCCATAGAAGTGCCCCATTGTGCTCTAGTAATAGTTATTATATAATTAGTGGCAATTATTCAATTAGTATTTACCCGAGTTGTCATTATATATAGACTACATGAGTGTACTAGACATGAATTTTTAAATTGGGCGGCTTGACTTTTCCTATGTTATCAACTCATAGGTGGTTATTCTTTTTTTTTTTTTTTTCTTTTGTACTTGTTTTGTTCTTTGTTGAGTAGTAGTTGAGTAATCTCAATAAATTTGCAATTAACTGTTCTCTTTTTTTTTTTTCGCAATTTCTCATGTAAATGCTTGGCCGAGTCATAAGTTACAGAATCCAATGGAGGGGCATCAAAGTTGGAGAAATTTATTTAACAAAAACTAGACATAATCAACAATTTTACAGGTCACATGTGTTTCAAAAGCAAGAAACAACCAATCATCTTATAAACGCATATTGCCACGGTTGTGTCTTTTTTTTTCTCCTTCCGTTTACTCTTTCCTTCTAGGCTCGTATTTAAATCAGCACTAATAAAACGTTACCTTCTTACTTCTTCGCCTTTTTCACCGGTATTAGGGGTAGTTTGCCATTTTGGGAAAATTACAATGAGCTCGTTTGGATAATTTTAAACTAAAATCGATGATATTTGTCATCCACTTTGTTATCAAAGAATACTAAATTACTTTTGTACTTGTCAAAGTATTAACGAAGTTTTTTTCATTTTGATCAATGGCATAATAATACTATCCTCTTCTACACCTTATTCGACTACTTTTGTACCAAGTTTGAATTTCTTTGTTAGTTTTGTTTCCTTCTTTTCACACTTCTGCAGCCGATACCTGTCCTTGGAGCTTCAATTAGTATATATCATGCCCTGATCTCGAGGATGTGCAATACAATACCATAAGATTCCTATAGGCACACAAGCTATCTACCTATAATCCAATATAATAAGGCTATTTAATACAAAATTCACCCATAAAATCCAAACAATTTAGTAAAATTAATCTTAAACTCAGTTTTTTTTAGCAAAACTCCCTAATATTAGAGGATATGAGTTATGTCACACATACTCATAACAAAAACCTCATTTTATATGAAATCTAAGGATATAGTATATTACATTCATTTTTCATACCGACTTAGCATCTTTTATTGTATATGTCACACATACATATTTATTCCTAAAATGTAGATCAATTCCGCATCATAATCATCAATTTTATATGTTTGAAAATAAATCATTAACTTCATAATATATGGATATTATGTAAACAAGTCAACAATTTTTATATGATCTGCAAGTTGAAAAAAAAAAAAAGCTAATTTTAGCCCCAAAGTAGAAGCCAACTCACGAAATTCATCATAATATAATTAAAAATACATAACATAACCACAAATTAATTATTTATTAAAACAAATCTATTACTATAGTACGAAAAGAAGTCAAAAAATATGCCTAGGTTTTTGAAGAGTAGCAAGAACTGAGTAAGTTGCTAGCAGAAGATGGCTGGCTATCTAAGGAGTAGGTGACATTGATCAGAAAACCCTCAAAGCCTTCTTTCTTTCTATTGAATTTTCTAGTCCTGATTTTTTTAAAATTGCAATTATACCCTTTGACTTCACAATAAGTAAAGTTCTCGTTACGATCGAGTAGGTGTAACAGAACTAGTATTATCTAATATCAGAAGATTTTGCTTTCAAAAAATGAGTTCGGAGTAAATTTTACTAAATTAGTTAGACTTTAGTGGGTTTTTGTTATTAAATAGCCATATTATAAAGAAAGAATTATTATCTAGTTAAAATTAATAAATCATTTAAAACCCAATAACTCATGTAATATCTCCAAATAATTGAAGTAGACACTACAAAATGCATGTTGTAAATTAATAATACTTATACTAGTTGATTTTTTGAGTCCTTATAATATCTCAAAAAAGAAAAAATAAATTTGACAAGTACAATATAAGTGTAATAAAAAAATCTCCACTCTATTTTGCAGTAGTAACAATATCTGAAGAAGAAGATGAACAACAAGCATGTGGAGAAAACCCTCGTCTCCACAAAAAAACTCTCAAAAAGAAACCCTCAGCCGGAAATGAGTCAAAGGCAGCAAGGTCTTCTCATGCTGAAAAATGGGTTTGGAAAAGAAAATAGATCTTAGATCGTTGGGTCTTCTCATGCTAATTTTTCTTTACTCTCTTTTTCTCTTTAAAAATCATACTTGTCTTCTCAAAACAAAACCCCCAGTGTTTCAGATCAATCACCAACTTTCAAGTGAGAAGAACGAAGGAGCTTTACACACAAAACTGCAGAGCATGAGGAAGAAGATTGGGGTTGGGACTGGTCTCAATCCTAATTTAAATTACTTTTCTCGGCGGTTCCACAAGAGCCACTGAGAGATATCATACTGCCAAGAAAGGGACCTTTTTTTACTTTCTCGGTGGTTCATCGATTTCGGATGAATTGCCGAGAAAAGTATGTCGTTATTTCAGCTTTTTTTTTTTCTGGTAGTGTTTAATCCTACTCACTTTTTTAATACAAGATGCTTGACTTTATTAAAACCTTCTTCCTCAATTTCTCTCCATTGTATGTCTGATGCGTGTTCAGGTTTGCTAAATTGGGCAAATCTTCGAAGTATTTTAATGGCTTAATGATTAACCTTGAGAATTGTATTTCCAGTCCTTGTAAATTTTGAAGCTTTAAAATCTAATTTGGTAGCTATTTTAGTCTGACAGCTCAGCTTGAGAAAACGTAAAAAGGAAGAAGGAGGTGAAATGCATTTCAAATCTAAAATTTGATCCTTATTAATTGCTTTTAAATATAACTCTTCGAGGTGGTTCACTACGAGAGCTTTTCCGATTTCAGCTGTAAGTTGATTAATTCTCAAAAACTTTATTTTGTTTAGCCTCTCTAGCTCTTTCACTAAATCAATCGTGCTATGATATACTCTCACAGATGCAAGTGTTGGCAATTCCTCCAAATTTCTAATATATGTTCGTGTATTCTCACAGCAAGGTCTAAATCCAAACTACAATCAGTCTCTAGACTAACAGTAAAAATCTGATTTTTAGAAGGGTAAATGAGTAAATTCAAGACCAATGGCAATCTCGTAATTATGAATTTCTAAAATATAGTATTCAAAATATCTTTAATATTTTAATGAGGGTCTACAGTTCTTAAAAAGCCCCTCAAACTTCTCATCTTCTCATGTTGGAGAACCCGAAAGAGAGGGGGAAAGAGAGAGAGAGAGATATGCAGCCGCGAGTAACCGCACCACTGCCTCCCTCTGCTGCCGACACGCTGCACTGTGCTTCTCCCCAACTACTGGTGAACCAATGCCGGTCACCCTTGCCGCAAACCGCCGCCCCTTGCCAGAGATCAGCTCCTCCAAAGCCGACGCCAACATCTCGATTTTTCGGTCGTAGCTCCTTCGTGGGACCTCCGTTTGACACACCATCAGTACTGTTGGACTGGTCTCATCATCATCGTCATTTTTTGACCGGTCTCAGCCATTAACTCACCGCTAGTAAAGTTTTCACTATTTTGGCCGTTTTACCAAAGTTTGTAAAAAGTGATATTTTCGTAATTATTCAGTTAGATAATTATTTTTGTGACATCCAGCTCCTCACATAATTAAGAGAGCCAATAATAAACATGCTCTAATTGCATATTAGGCATCTAGAAGTCATTAATACCAGTTTCA
>JXTC01000744.1:2141-13479 GCA_002914845.1 Trema orientale
GGTTCCGGGTCGAAACCTGACCCCCGAAATATAGAACGAGACTATTCACGAGTCTCGTATTTCAAAATTCGTGCTAATTCGAAACATATCGATATTTTATATCAATATTCGCCTTTCAACCTCATTGAGTCTGAATTTAAGGTTGAAACTTTGTTTTGAGGTCCGGAGCCTTAAACGGACCTCAAATCCGAAAGTTATAAAAATATTATTTTTTGAAATATTTTTGAAAAATATCCTCTTTTTTAATTCGAGAATTTTACACATTTCCAGATTTCGTTTCAACACCAAATAATTATATTCATTCATGATTTAAACTCCTCTATCACCTTATATATTTTTCTCAGCCTAAATAATTATTTCACAAAAGTATTTATAACAATACCACAATTAATTTGTAAAATGGCCAAATCGGAGAGTTTCTTATCGGCAGCCAATTGACAGAAATAGTGGGTTGGGTTTCGTTGGTGATGTCGAGATAATTCACGTGCCATCGGTGTCTTGAAAGGACGTCAGACGAAGCTCCAGTGATCGAAAAACTGCTCAGCAGGCGCTACCTTCGATGTCTCCTAGCTTCATCGTCTGAGCTCGGCGGGAGGCGAGGCTGCTGGTGTTGGCTTCGTCGGCGACCGGGGAAAAGGGCGGGCTGGCGAGTTGGGCGGTTGGAGCGGCGGTGTAGTTGGTGGCTATGGTGGCAGAGCTTCGCGCTCTTGTTTGGTTTTGAACGAAAAAGAAGAAGGGCTCATGGGCAATTATAGGGAGTTCAGGGGCACTGCTGCTAGTGGGACATGTGACAGTCTTAGATTTGACCAAAAATCTTTTTAAAATTCTATTTGAGCCACAATTTTCAAAGGAATCTTTCAATTTGGTCCTTCTGTTTTAACAAAAATATTTATATTTTTAGCCCCAAATGAACCTAGCCCACAACGAATTCCGAATTCATTCCCGATATTTAAATTTTATATTTCGTAAATACACAATTACAGATATGCCACTGGCTTGAAATGATGTTTCTACCCTTACTAAAAATCAGGTTTTTACAGCAATGACTGAACACATTTATCTTCTTTGTTTCGAAATCTAATTTCTAGCATCAACGTTAGCGTCTCTAACAGAGTAGTTTAGATAGTCGTAATGTAGTTAGACATTTTCTCTTTTCTTTTATTTATTTATTTTTATTTTTGTTCCATGCCTTTGTTATTTGCGGGCGGGGGGAAGGGGAATGCAATCAACCATCTAAAGCTAAAAAATTTGGTTTAATTGAAATGACCTGAGTTTTCTCATCTGGATGAGTATATCTATGAATGATTCTTATTCTGAATCTGATTTCTGTCGATCTTGTTCTCTTATTCCCTATGATTTGCTTGAATGGAATGAAAAATATGGAATATTATCCAAAACCTGTTTACTTTAGTATATTAATAAAATGATAACATTATATGAGATGCCATAGTCTATCATTTGGGCTCTTCTTGTCTACAGTGTACATGAAGATGCCCCCAATAAGGACTAATTCTTTTTGTGCCCCCTGGCCTAGTCATATAAGGACTAACTTTGACTTTTTATAATGCGTTCTAAGCCATCTTTCCATGGAAAGAGGAATTTAATATCAATTTGGTGATTAAAACAAGAAGAATAGTCGTACAGATTCTCACCATTGTCATGGACTGTTTCTCTGCATAGTACATCATCACGCCTTAAGGATTGAAATTAGATTGTCATAATATCACAGGCTTAATGTAAAGTGGGCCGGTATGACCTATATTTAATAAGCTTATATGGATTTTGCCCGGGTCTGGTCCGTCTAAAATATGGATCGGCACGGCACACAGTTTTAGTTCACATTTTATGCGTACCTAAGTGGATCGTATTTATGTGGACCGAATATGGATCACAATATAGGTCTAATTTTGTTTTTGTATTATGCTTTAAAATATCAAATATGGATAACGAAGTGGGTTGGCTCAAGTGGTAATAGCATCCATTACTTGGGATCTCGGTCCTAGGTTCGAGTAGTAGGCATGAAAACCTATTATCCCTAATGGGGTAGAGTGGGAATTGGGTAGTAGTAGGTATTTTCCTTTAATTTATAATAAGTGGAGGTCATTAACTAAGTCCTACTTTTAAAAAAATATATATATCAAATATGGGCATAAAATCTATTCATATATTTTTTTTAAATTTGAATAAATTAAAAAATAAACAAAAATAATTAAATAAATAACATTAAAAATATATAAATGAAAATATTTAATTAAATTAAAAAAAATTTTTAAAATTATATATAAAATGACTAACTATGAGCCTAATATAGGTCGGGCTGGGCCTGTGGGCTTATGACTGAGGTCCAGCCCAGCTCGACCCCTCTTATATATAACGGGCTAGCTCAGACCTACATAATGTGGGCCTGGACCGAGCCGATCCGTACTTTTTGTTCGGAATGTGAGCCGGTCCACAAAGCTCAGCCCACATTGATATCTCTAGCTTAAAGATGCTCTTCTATTGAATGAGCTACTTTATGGCAATTACCAATCTCATACCTTAGGCAAAGACAATTGTGAAGAAAGCAAAAACTGTAAGTGAACGTGTTCCACATTCAGTTGGAAAATCTTGCTCCATTCTTCGGCTCCTAAGGCCTGTCCAGTATTAATTTTTCCAACTGTTGTATATAAAGTTTTGCAATAACTAACTCCAAAACATGAGGTTGACATATCTTGTGGCCCTCACATTTGCTTGCCCAAATCAGGGTTTGCTTCCCTTATTTGACAAATAAATTTGTTTAGTGTTATAAATATATCATACAGGACGGTCTCAGAATAAAAGAAAGGTATTCCATTTCACATACTTACATATTATTAGTTACACAAGAAAGAGAATCCTAACCTCTTACTTATTATTTTTTATTCCTTTCCAATCCTTTTCCACATATTCTCTTTGCAGATTAGTAAACTTAGCTTGAGTTTTAAAAGAATTAAATTTCGATAGAAATGAAACTAGTCTAAAGCCACAATCGAAACCAAAATTGAAATTCTATCTCTAAGAGGGAGAGACTTTCTTGCTACAATATACTGATTTGCCCGACATAAATTACCCGTAACTGGAATATATAGAAAGATATTATGAACTAATCAAATGGAGAAAGGTCTCCTCATACTAGTTAGCGTCCTCGGCTAGCACTAAAATATCAAGACGGAGCTGAAAATATACATCAATGTACTCATCCCCAAGTCAAATATTCTCACATATTAAACTTGCTTCGCATCATTTTTATCATTCTCTCACATACTCAGGGGTCCCTTTAACACCAAAATAAATCCCTCAGAAATGACAACATCAAATTTTGTAGTCAATTGAACTTTTTCCCAAGGAAGTTGTTTTAGAGCCTGAAGATACAAGACAAGTAAAAAATCCACTTAAAATGTTCAAATATATCATAGCAGAGAAGTAACAAACATATCTTAGCCAGTCTTAAAAAGCACTCGATGTGTCACCAATTTTATCCTTGAAATAGTGGTCATTACTATAGAATATGGATCCATGGCAACAAATAACATAGATTCTAAATTGAAATCAGCACACAATTGCAAGCAAGAATCAAAGACGTATAACAAAGACCTTCAAAAATCATTATTTTTGTAATTTCATAACAAAGTAGGACAAATTCGACAATGTCAGATGGGATAATAACTATATAGCAGCCAAGATAAGATCATAAGAATTGAATGACTTCTGCTCCCACCAGTTTATACATTGCTGAACACATATAGTAGAAATTAAACTTGCCATTGTCTAAATACAAAAGTAAAAACTACGTGCTATCTTCTGATTTCTTAGCAAATTACAAAGTTTAAAAAAAAAAAAAAAAACATTATTTCTAAAAGCAAATATGGTCCTTATTATTCTCGAGTTTAAATCAATCAAACCTCCTTCCGAAATTCTTATTACATCAAAATGGCTAAGAACTTCTAAGAGCAAACATGCAACTAGCAACTAGCAACTAGCAATTAGCAACCACTTATCAACAACCTTTTTTTCCCAAAAACTTTTTTCCATCGACAGTAAGACATTTAGGTGCTACATTCAAGCAACACAGACACTGATGTTTAAGACTCATCTAAAGAGTGAAATACACACTTTAGCAACTTCAGCAGGTCAAAATGTCAAAACTGATCCATTATCAATAGCTGTTGTCAAACTAGTACAAATCAAGAACCAATAACTTTGAATCACCAACAACAAGAAATGCAAAATGAAAGCATTATTAGATTTGCATAACAACCAAGAAGTGGTTGTGCTTCTCACTCAGAAAACCAGGATGTTAGCAATATAGTAGGGACATTACCATATTCTCAGCATGTTATGCATGTTAAACTATATGCCAAAGGAAATCTTAAAAACTTTTAATACGCCGGACAAAGAGGCGTTCAATACAGTAACTCCAAAATTATACAATACAAATGGGCGGCAGAAAATGAGAAGAAAACGACATCAGTAAAAAGTAGAGTTAGAGACCATAAGAACAAGAAAGGATATAGACTAAGGCAACCGCCAATAACCACATGATATGAAAATTTTCAAATTATAAGACACAAGTAAGAAAAACACAGAATCAATATTGAGCAGAGCACGAGTTACATATTGTCTGTGATAGGTTCATATCATTCAATAAAAAAGAACTGACAACCACATGATTGACATATATATTTCCCACGAATGAAAACAGAGAGGTATTATAACCATGTTGATAGTCATTTTCGACTACTTAAAATAAAGGAAACTAGTGCAAATAGAAATTTATTCAACTAATTGTACTGGCAACTAAATGGGGTGCCTCCTCTATAGAAACAAAGCTACATAGCTAGAAAAAGATTTAAGGTTTCTATGAAAGTTACTATCCTAGAATTTTAAACCTAGAGGCTATGTGCAGCTTCAGAATGCAAATATTTAACATATTTACTTTCTTTTTGGAGCTTCGGGTTATGGTTGTGGCAATTCAAGCTCTAGTCCTCCTCCTTCTGCTTCGGGCTCTGGTTCCCCTTCTTGTGCTTCAGGTTCAGTCCTTCTTCTTGGGGTCTTTCCACGTGAAGAAAGTCTGGCATAGCCTGTCTTGTCATGTGTTTAAACCTTTCCTTCCAAAATTACGGTTCTCGAACAGAGTCCAATGCCTCAACAAGCCTTTTTTTCTTCTCTTTAAAGTTTGAATACCACATTCTGTTAAAGAAAGAAAAAAAATAAGATATAATAAAAACTAAGTATTCAATGTCTAAAATTAAATCTTTATGTAATTAACGAGTAATTACCCTATTGATGTACAGTCCACGGGGCTCTTGGTATACTCGGCCATAATCGTGTATACCCGTAGAACACTCAGCCCTTGAACAGCCCCCAGCATTTGAACAACACCCAACACCATTAAGACCATTAACATCTGAAACCCAACACCATTAACACGATTACCCATAAACCAATGAGACGTTTAGCAACAGTTAGTACCTAAAAAAAGAAAAACATAAAGATTTCAAAACTAAAATCAAAACTGTTGTTGTATGTGAAGATATGTGAATACATTTATGTGAACAAATGTGAATATATTTGTGTAAATAAATGTGAAACATACGTGTGAAGACATGTGAACACCTAAATAGTGTGCAAACATTGTTCAAACCGTGTGGAAGTTGGTAAAGTATTAGTAAGTCTAGCCTATAAATAGAGGTTTTACTTCTTTATTCTCTACATCCCATCCTCTTCAGATCCTCCTCCTTCTAAGAGAAAGTTCAATCTCTAGAATTCCTCTTAGTGTCTCACTTGTTTTCTCCTAAATGTTTAGAGAGAATGTTTTCTTCTATTTCAAGATAGAGAGGTTCATTTGTACTCTTCTTATATTTAGAGAAAAGTAAGTTGTAATCTCCTTTTCATAGTGAAATTTTCTATAGCCGTGTCCGTGGACATAGCCTAAATTGAGTGAACCACTTTAAATATTTTGTGTACCTTATTTTTTATTTTTATTTTTTTAAGTTTTCTCAGCTCGTATTTTAACTACATGTTGTCGCGTTTGTAAAGTCGGTCTCATAAAAAAACTCCTTTTGTTCTAGAAACCTTGTTGCCAAGCCAGTGCCTAAAAGCCTCATATTCATCCATATTTGATACTAGTAGAGCATGGTAGATATTTTCTTTGCTAAACCCAAGAAAGACGAGATTTTCTTCAGGTCAGAAAGAGCACCAGCCATTGTATCAGTATTATTTTCTCTACTATCGACTTTTTCACTTCCCAAACAGAATTACTTTCTAATCGATTTTCCCACCTCCCAAACAGACAAACCAATACTATAGATAATTATTTCTGATTCTTGAAATAATTCTAATATTTATATATGGAGGAATTAGTACTCAATAATCACTATACAATCATATATGTAAATTACCATCATTCGATTCATTCAAAGTGGCTTCACTGACGCGCACGCAACTATTTTATTTAACTATTTTTCGCAGTTTTTTTTCTCGTAATTTAATTTATTGTTTTAATTGTGCAATTATTTTTGGATTTTAGGATATAAATTTTTAGTCACACTCCCACACATTTTTTCAATAATTTTGTAAAGTTTTGTTTTTGATAAAATAATTTTGTAAAGTTAATGTGTCAAATATTTTAAAAATTAGTCAGTAAAATTGGTTTTTTGGCAAGTGGATACCTTCCTTTCCAACTTGATACCATAATAACTTCTTAAGGTATTTTTAATTATTGATATTATTATTATTTAAAAAAACATCTAGTAATCCCTCTTCTAAATTACAATATTGATAGTATAGATAACCTCCTATAATACCTAAGTTAATCTACTAAACTATAATCCCAGTTTCATTGGATACCATCACTAAAATGATAGAATGCTATCAAGTTCCAATGTTCCCATTTACCATTGTTATCTTGGTGTGATGCCTACATATGGTATCCATTACTTAGAGCGTCTCCATTCTAGACCAAGTAATTAGTAAAATAAATTATTTTAATAATTAAAAACTTTTTATAAGTCTAGTCATCTTTTAAGTATAGTCTTGTATCACGGAATTGAAAAAAATAATTGGAGAGGAAAAGTGATAATTTTACCTAGCTCTAATTATCGGTATTCATGTGGTGATACACATGCGTATGTTAATTATATAGTGGATATAATTTTAATTCTAATGTATATTGTGATATTTATTTAATTCAAGAGTGCATTTTGGACCTCTAGTAGAATAAGTCCATAACTAGTAGTTTAAGCCCACTTGTATTAAGAATTAATTATAACTGAGTCTTTTTCTACTGGAGTTTGAATTAAATAGGTCTATTTGGTTCTCCAACCTAGATCAATATCTTGAGATCAACACAATTGGGTTCAAATAGTTTTACAGCTACACAAAAGGAGAAAAGGCCAAAAAGTAAGGTGGGCCTTTAAAGCCCACCATTTGCTCCTTAGGGCAGAGTAATTTAGGCCAACCCTTAGCCTACTAAGGCTGGCCGAATGCTCCCTTATAGGCTCCTCCCCCTCTTTTTTGTATTAATGTCAGTTTTACTAAAACATTTATTTGGCAGCTCTATGCAAAAAATTTAAAGAAAAGTGAGAGATAAATTCTTGGAGCCATCATCGGAGGCTATTGGAGTTCTCAGATTTTCATTTAGAGTTAATCAAGATCAAACTGCCCACACACCTCTATAGTTACAAGCTTGGTTCTTAGGGATGAAGGCTATTTCTTTGAGTGGCGATGGACACATCATCATCTTTGTTTGTTGCTTCTTTATACTTTTTTGTTAATGCTATGCTTGCACTACTCTTTTGCTTTTTAGGAGCTAGTAGACAAGTCATGACCTCCGATATAAGATATTTCTTGCCTTTTGAGGTGGAAACAACGTTGACATTGTCCATGGCTTCAAGTTGAAGGATCATAGGAGTAAGAAACCTCAATATTATCAAGACTAGAAGCACATTAGAGATAATTTGAGAGATGAATTATACATATAGGGATAGGCCAAGAGCCCCTTTATATATATTAGTGTTAAAATTATGCCCAAAAAGTGTTTATTATTTATGGATATTTGTTGAATATTTTGGATAATTAATAAAGAATATTTCATACATAGTATTTGTGATAATATTTTGATTATTGGTACAATAATAAATGTCAAAAAGTTCCATAATTTATTCATTTGATAAATATTTTAATAAAGTTGTTTATTAAAGTTAAGACATATTTTCTCTAATAAAATCAAGTAAAATTCTTCACAACTAATAATAGAAGCCGGATATTTCTCTTGGGTTATGTTGTAAAACTTTATACATTTATAGTGTGTGTTAATCTATATTGATATGACCATATGCAAAAAATCTTGGTGTATAAATATTGAACATAGATTATGTGAAATATATTATTGTAATAAGTATCATTGACAAGAACATATTCTCACAAACTAGATGATTAATACATATCTTTCTTAATCCTAAAATAAGTGATAAGCATGTATTTATAACTTGTATTATTTGATATGTTAAAATGCACAGATAAAAAAATTGACGATCTAGACCCTGATATTTTGGTAATGCATTATTAGGAGTATTGGGAACATATGTTTATAGATATAGAATCCACAACTCTATTATATAGAGAAGTAAATACTGTCTTGAGAAGCTATAAGAACTTGGATGATTTAAAACTTAGCTAAGAAATTAATAAAATTGGATATTTTATTAATTGAAGATTTTCTATAAGTTTGGTCATCCATTAGATATAGTATTATATCAAGGAATTGAAAGATATAATTAGACGGGAAAAATAATAATTTCACATTTAAATTCTACTAGAGCTTTTTTGTAAGCCACCAAGTTGGAAGCGAGTGTTATCCATATTGGCTAACGGTAATTAGTAATTACAATCTAAATTGGTAATTAGTAACTATATTGGTTAGTAGGTAGTAACCAATTGCTAGTTTTTGTAGCTAACTAGACACGAATTCAGAAACCAATATCTGAATTGATTATTTGTTTATCAATGAAACTGGTATGAAAAGAAACCATATAAACTAGTAACTAGTTACCACTAATCAAATTTAGAAACCAGTAACCATTTTGGCTTTTATAATCACATTAGTAACCAAAGAAACTAGACACTAATAATCATTTAAGGAGTAGTTACCACATTTGTAACTAGAAAAATCAGTAACGAGAGAAAACTCAAATAAATTAAAAACTAGTAATTAGAGAGAAACTACTAACTAGAGAAGAGTAACAATCATACTAATAACTAGAGAAATTGGTAACCAAAGAGAAACAAAATAAATTAGAAACTTGTAATAAAAGAAACTAGAAACTAGTAACCAATTTAGCATAGAGAAACTAAAAACCAGATTAGTTACTGATTACTGATTATCATCACTCTTGTAACTTGCCATTAATTTAGAAACCACTAAGATCAGTTATTGGCAACTAGTCTTGAAAGTAGTAACTAATAACTATGTTGCTCTTGTATGGAAAATAGTCTCTAGATTGGTGATAAGTAACTAAATTTGTTACTGAGAATCAGAGCTACTAGTAACTAGCTAGGAACCGAATTGGTTAATGGTTGATTATCAATTATTTTTCTTTGTGCCTAGCCATCAATTAGAAATAAGTAACTGCTTTTGGTACTCGTTACCAAATTAGTTAGTAGTAACCAATAATCAGTAACTAAATTAGTTAGTGACAACTAGAAAAACTGGTAACTAGAAACTAAAAATTGTATCCAATAACCAAATTGGAATATAAATAGAGTAACTAGTAACTACATCAATTAATAATCTGAAAAAAAGAAAAAACTAAAAATAAAATTAGTAGTGGTAACCAGAAACCAAAAACCAAATTGATTACCATTCTTGTGATTGGTAACCAGAAACTAGTAATCAGTCATCAATCATTTGTTACTAGTCACTATATCGGAACCAGTACACTAGTTGACAAATTAGTAACTAGTAAATATAACCAGAAACCAAAAACCAAACTGGTTACTGGAATCCATTCTTGTGATTGATAACCAGAAATTAGTAACCAGTAACCAGTCATTAATCATTTGTAACTAGCCACTATATCGGAAACCGGTAAACTAGTTGACAAATGAGTAAATGGTAATTAGATTAGTAGAGGTAACTAGTTTATAGAAATCAAAGACCAAATAGGTTATTGGAGCCAATTCTTGTTATTGGTAACTAGAAACTAGTAACTAATTATTAATCATTTGTAACTAGCCACTATATCAGAAACCAGTACAATAGTTGACAAATTAGTAACTAGTAACTAAATTGGTTACCAATCATTAAAATAGTTATTGGCCAACATATTCATTATGCTTTTATTACTATTATTTTTTCGCTTCAAAATTAAATAACCTATATTGTAACTTGTAAACATATTGGTTATTGATTAGTTTGATTACCTGCAACCAAATTGGTAATTTTCTAGTAACCGGATTAGTTACTAACCAGTAGCTAGATTAGTAATCAATTATTATCACTGAGAGGAGGACAAGAAAAAGTATGGCTCTTTCTATTCTTAAGGCTTTGTTTGGTAGGAGGGATGGAGAATAGGAAGGATGGAGAATTATGGGAGGATGGAGAATGTGAAGGAGGGAGAGGAGAGTCATAATCCCATATTTTGTTTTGTAAGAAGGATGGAGAGTAAGAAGGATGGAGAATATTTATTCATGAAATTACTATAATACCCATTTTATAATTATTTAAATAATTATTTTAGAGGATATATATGTCAATTCATTTTTTTTTCTTCATTTCTCTCCAGTCCTTCCAAAGTTGGAAGGATGAGATTTTGTGGGTCTTCCTCCACTTCTCCTCTCCCTCCATCTCTCCCTCCACCAAATAAAGGAAGATCCACTCCTCTCCCTCCAATCCTCTCCATCCTTCCACTCATCCCTCCTACCAAACAAAGCCTAAGAGTAAGGAGAAGAATGTTAACTGGGACTAGCTCAGTTAGTCCAAAGCTTTAAGGATGTGTGTGTGGGTTTGGAGGGAGGAGAGTTTAATTTTAAGAATTGCCACCGTGTCTTATCACCGTATCTTTCTAATCATTTGCTCTGCCTTGTTTTCCTGAAACACAACCTGTTGTTGACGTAAATATATATTCTGGTTTGGAGCGTGAACGACTCTGGATCCCGGGTCAAGCTAGAAAAAACTATTCATGTCCATTACTTGCAAGTGTTTGGTTAAACTACAGTTTTCTACACCAATATTAAGTCTTTAATGCTAACATATGTATGATTTTTTATTTTTTATTTTTCGTTTTAGATGGAATTTGTACCTCATAATGCCTTTTTTTTT